>OZ018396.1:18018690-18285690 GCA_963969525.1 Ontholestes murinus
GTCAACTCTACAGTTTCCTACAATTCACATCACCCTCTGTCTCTCGAGTTAGCTGAACTTCATTCTATTATACAGAGAGCCTTTATAATTCCTCTTTCTGATTCAAGTTGAGCCACGGAACTAGACAAAATTATTTCAATAGCTAAGGAAAATGGCTTTCCAGTAGTCTAATTCAAAATTTAATTCACAAAAAACTTTCCGGGTTCACATTTATTGATCGGACGAATACAAAATACGAATACAAAATTTATAACATTCACTTATTATGGGCAAGAAATAGATAAAATATGGAATATCTTTAGAAAACAAAATCATCAAAATGGTTTTAATTTTTGAGATGGTCAAGGAAGTTACAAGAACTGTTTAAATGTTTATGTAGGGTGGATTGGTGGCCACTCCAATTACTGTTAAATAAGCGAGGGTTTGTTGTAAAATAATATTGTTTATCTAATAGTATTTTATTAACAAATAATACTCTAATCTATTCATCAAAACCCTGGTTTACGTTTTATTGATTAGAGGGCGAAATAGTGATTACCCCTAGCCTTCATATTTCTTCACTTCCATCACTAAAACTCTTTTGATTATCCAAAAAACTACTTTTATTTATGTAGAGGTGATTAAAGAATGTACTAGAACTATTCTACGTTAGGTTTAAAAATATATTTAGGGTTAAAATTACTTTTAAATAAGCGGGGTTTGTATAGAAGGATACTATATATTAGATAATATTTACTAAAAACTAGCATTAATTAATTAATGCATTAAACGTTTCAAAAAAATCTTCAAGAATGTTTGAATGATAATAGTTACTTAAGGTACAAGTGTAAAAAGTGATGCTTTATTGCACGAACTGGCGTTTAAAAACACGAGCGAGGAACGAGCCAGGAGTGCAATAAAGAAACTTTTTACACGTGTGCCTTACAATCTTCGATCGTAAAGGATTTCAAAGAATATATTCCTATGAGTAATATTTTAATGTCATTTCAATAATTCAATTAATGAAAACATATTTTACCCGCAGTGCACTAATGAAAACGTTACTTAGCAACCAGTAAACAAGTTGCACAAATGTCTGCCGCCATTATTATTTATGGAAAAAATGTTCGATTTATTGTAATCGCTTCGACTTGCATTAAATGAAATCTTCAGAGTTCTTAAATCTGCCATTTGGTTTGTTTTATATATTTTATTTATAGTTTATTAGTTATTTGTATCAATTAATAAAAAATTAAGTTTTTCGTCGAAAATTTATGCTATAATATATTCATCTGTCAAATTTGACATTTTTGTGCAATAAAAACAGTTTGACATTACCGACAATACAAACGTAAAAAGGCACTAGTGCTTTAAAAAGCCACTTTTACAATGAAAAATGATGCAAAAGCGTTTACTTTCTGTACGATCGTAGATAAAAAGCCACTTTTACAATGAAGAATGATGCAAAAAGCTTTCTGCACGATCGTAGATAAAAAAATAATTATCTTGCTAAGAGAGATTTATCATTATATATACTTCCATTATTCTGATTTATGTACTTTATTCACTGCACTCTTGATGAAACGAGTTAAAATTTGTAATTCCTTTGAAAATGACCGTCGCTCATCGAATATATCAGCAAAATAAATACACCAATATGAAAGTTTTCTAATAAATTATAAAATTAATATCATTATCTGTTATTTCTCTTTCTTTAGTTGTTTATTGTAGTTCATTATTTTTTTTTAATATAATTATATTTGTGACAGATTTCAACAATAAAAGTAAACTAAACTAATTTATTATAGTAGGCCGAGAGTATGCAACGTTAAGAAATAATTTATTGTGGTAGGTCAATAGTACACAACAACGTTAAGAATTAATTTATTATAATAGTTGAAAAATATGCTAGGTTAAAGGATTGGCGTTTGTGGTAGGTCAATTGAAGGATAGGTGGTGTGGTATTATCTTAAAAATAAAAATAGTCAATGAATAATGGTGTGTTAGGTCAAGAGTATATGTTTGCAGTAGGTCATGTGTACGATACGTTAATAAATAATGTTTTATGGTTGATCAAAAGTAAGCTAGGTTAATTAATAATTTATTGCGTTAAGTCAAGAGTAAGCTAGGTTAAGTAATATGCGTTTGTGGTAGGTCAAGAGAGCGATACGTCAATAAATATAGGCTTTGGTTAAGGAGTTTACAAGATCTATTTTACTTTAAATTTAAATGTATATGTAGAGTAGGTGGGTGGTCACTATTAAACCCTTCAATTACTTTTTAGTTAGCGAGATAATATTTACTTAATATAAATATCATTAATTATTGATGCATTAAACGTTAATGAAAACCCTTGAGTATGTTTTACTAATTAGAAGGTAAAATAGAGACCATCTACACACCCTCATAGGTTTATTTAAACTTCAATTACTGATACTCCTTATTTTCCATAAACTGCAACAGTTTTATTTTTGAGGTTAATAAGTAATTTACAAAAACTATTGTACTTTAATTTTAAATGTATGTAAAACATAGCTGAGGGAATATATACGAGTAATTATTTATTGCATTTATAGAAAATTAATACTTTAATTAATAAGGAAATATTGCCTAATATCTAAAATCCTTCTACACACACTCACTTATATAAAAGTAAGTGGTGAGTGGAATAGTGGCTACCCACCCACCTTACATATACATTTAAACTTATAGTACAATTGTTTTTGTAAATTCTTTAATAACCTTAAAATTAAAACTGTTGTAGTTTTTGAAAAATTAAAAGTGTCAGTGATGGAAGTAAAAAAAACCTATGTAGGCTATGTGGGTTGTCTTTATTTTACTTTCTAATTAGTAAAACATATTTAAGGGTTTTTATGAATGATTAATGCTTTAATAAAATAATGCTATTATTATTAAGTAAATATTATCTAATATACAGGGTTATTCAGGCTATACGGCACGGAATATTGTGGCTAAAACACGTGACTATCAAAAGGTTTCACATTAGGGCTATATGGGGGTCTATTAAGGCTACTTTTAAAATTAATTTCATTATATACCGGGTGTCCCAAAAACCCTAAAATTTTATTGCATTTTTTGATTCATTGATCAAAATAAGTGTGTTTTTAATAAGTTTTTAATACCTAAACCTTATGGTTATTGGAAGAATTACTAAAATCGCCGATGACGCCGATTCAATTTTACTTACGGTCAATATAATAATCACACATGTTGTTGTTTCCGTAACAACCAATTACAAATGACATTTTATCTGTCTGTGCAGAAAATGGAGAAAGAGGCTTTACTTCCAGCGAAAATATAGGCCCGAGCTAAGAAAGCAGATAATAAATTAGTATCAGAAAAGTCTAGGGACAGGGAAAATTTATTTAAGAGATGACAGTAAGAAAATCATACTGAAAATGTAAGTTTTCACAATTGCACCATAACAAATTTTATAATTTTAAGAAGACTGTTTATAATTTGAATTGTTATTTCCTGTAGTTAAATAAATGTATTTAATTTCCTAAAAGTCGAACACTTGAAATATTGTATTAAAAATTTGTTGATTGAGAGCGGGCCGTTAAGAAAAATGCGGGCTGTTAAGAGCCCATAACAGCCCGCATTTTCGTTGCTAGGGAGATATGAATAGCTTAACGTACCTCAAAAGTGATGTGTTATTTACTTCATAACAGTCTAGTGCGACGAAAAAAGAATTTAAAGGGGATCTCATCGCTAATCCGTTAATTTGTTAAAAATATTAATTATAATAAATTTAAAAATACGAAAACATTTCGTGAATCTACAACAGTGAGTCTTACTAATACAGTGCACGCCGCTTAATGTGATCACAACGGGACTCGGGGTTTTTGATAACAATAACCGATTGATAATAATAGCCGAAAAACAAAACTTTATTTTAAATAAAAATATATAACGTAACAAACTATAATAACGTAACATTTTGAATTCTCTACAATTATTTGTTATATAACTTTCATGTTGCTTCAATAGTTTATTAGCAATTGGCAAAAAATGTCAAAAATTTCAATTTTTATTTTTTTTCTCGAAAGTTAAGAATTTTATGAAAAATATATTTTAACAAAATTTGTTCAGTTTCTCATTTGTAATATTTTTCATATTAAAAAAAAATATCGGAAAAAACAAAAAACGCCTCGAGTAAACACCCACTTCCGGTTTATGAATGTTTACCAAAAGCTTTTCAGTTCCAGTTTTTAACGATAAAACCTTAAGTTTAAAGTTTCATCTCAATCGGATCAGTCGTTTTTGAGATACAGCACCCACGGACAGACAGACAGACAGACAGACACACACACACAGACACAATTTTTTTTTTCCAGAAATTAGTTTAATGGACTCGGGGGACCTCAAAACGGATATTTCCGCAAAAAAAAATTTTCAAAAAAAATCACGATCACAATACTTCCCCTATATATACTTCGTATATAGGGAAAGTAAAAATGATAACATAAACCGAAATCATGATTACTATAAACGAAAATTTTTGTATGTAGTATTACACGTTCGGCCCGTTCTTCGCAAAAGTGATAACAATATCCGATTGATAACATTATCCGTGATTCTAATAAGCGGCGTCTACTGTACTACAAAACAAATTAATTTGAAACAACTACTTCTCTGGCTAATACCTCGACAGACATTGAAGAAAACAAAACTAATTTGCGTGTTACGAATAGTACAACTATCAAAGCAACAATAATTTGAATGAAATTATTTCTGTTGGATAAACTAAAAATGATAAAATGTATTTTAGATTGTTAAAATATGACTATAAAATGAAAAATTATGAACAAAAATTGAATTTAAACTGATTTCATTAAATTAAATTAGCAAAAGTAATTAAAAAATCTAGCATTCAAGTTTATAATCATCTGCAGACACGTGTTTTGAACTTTCGCTCTTCTTCAGTACAGCTTTATTTACAAATAAAAACACTTACTAAAATAAATATAATGAAATATAATAATAAATATAATAAAATATAAATAAATATAATCGACTGAAGGTCTGATTTTATATAGATAGTAATTATCAAATTTTAAAAATTTTGATTTAAGGAAAGTTCAAGTCCGTCGAATAATTCTGCTATTACAATAGGATTAGTGTCAGATTGGTCGAATTAAAAGAGTTGCCATTTAAAGGCATTCACCTGTAGAAATATTAGAAAACATGATACTAACGTCAAAAGAAACTAATTTCGAGTTCTTTGGTGTAGTGATAGATTTTAGTTTTTGGTATAATTCAAGGGAAGTATTTAGAAGTGAAATTTATATTTTTTTTAAAGCTGATAATTGCTAAAACTCTTGTGTGAGTATTGGTATATGAAATCGAATTGGTTGATCAGGTTTAGGGTTTTTATTAATCCACATAAACGTGGTACTAAAGGATTTTTCTAGTTTGGAAAAAATATATTAATATTGAACAATCAAAATTAATATAACTTAAAAAAGATCCAACGGCAATTTTTCAAAATAATATTAAAAGTTTATTGTCTAATATTAATATATTTTTTTAGCAATTAAAATTAATCAGATTTTCAAAACGTTTACTAATTTCACTTCTAAATTCTTTGTCTAAAATTCCATTGAATTATCCTAAAACTAAAATCAATCACCACACCCTAAAACTCAAAATTCTTTTGACGTTAGTACCTAGCATGTTTTCTAATATTCCTATATATGAATGCCATCATAAACCCTTTTAGACAAATCTAACACTAATCTTACAGCAGAAAGCAGAATTATTCGACGCACATGAACTTTCCTTAAATCAAAATTACTTACAATTTAATAATGAATATTTTCAACAAAGTAACGGATCCGCGATTAGATACCCTTTGTTAGGAACGATTTTCATGTTAAATTTGGTTTAAATTTCACAAAAACACACCTTATTTTGTTTTAGATACCTAAATGATGTCATTGCATGCTTAAGTGGTACATCACGTCAGTTAGATCAATTTTTAAATTTAATTAATAGTGTTTACCCAAAAATAAAATTCACAGTACAGAAAAAAAAACGACAATAGAATTAATTGATCAGAATAACAAAATTCAATTCGAAATCTACTAACTTCAACTCTACAATTCCCTACAATTCAAATAATTCTCTGATTCATAAGTTAACTGGATTTCATTTAATGATACATACAGCCTTCCTGATTCCTCTATCTGATTCAAGTAGAGCAACGGAACTAGATAAAATTATTTTAGTAAACTTTCAAATATACTTTTTAATGCGAAAGATAAAATTCAATCAATTAAAGCATTGGAAGTATACAAAATTTCATGTTAAGAATGTAATAGCACATATGTTATTTAGAACAGATAGGTAGGAGTTTTAAGAAGAAATTCAATGAACATTATGAAGCATTTCGACTTAGGCGTGCAACAAGTTCTTTTCAAATCACATCCTAGAGTGTAAGTATTCATTTTCACATATTGATAAATTAAAATTTTTGTAATTTTGCAATAAAGACCAAATATTATAATATAAATATATATTGTATATATGATAATATTTAATTAATAAATCTGTTAAAAATGCAGTAAATATACTTCAAAAGCCTGGCTTTATGTTTTATTGATTAAAGGGTAAAATGGAAGTTACCCACCCACGCTACATATTTCTTTATTTCAATCACTAAAACTCTGTTGATTGTCCAAAAAAACTACAGCAGATTTATGTAGATATGATTAATTTAATAATTAAGGCATTAATATTCTAATAATACAGTAAATTATATACCTTCATTGTTTGGCAATTAAATATAATTCCATGATACTTATTTGTAGTTGAAATAAAGATGGTAACTTCCCTAATGGAATGCATTCTATCAAAAACGTAGTAAAATAGTTTTTAATTAGTTTTCTTATTTTGTATGGCGGATCAATAAATATATTAGGAAAATAAAAAAAAAAATCAATTCGCGAGTATATGTCTTTAGTGCTTTATTTATTATTCAAGTTTATCTTCACGTAACACACCAAATCAAACTGTTAGAAGGGTTTCACATTTCTTGTTGACCACTGCAACATGTTTTGCTACATCAGGCAGATGAAACTTAATTAAAACACTGTTATTTTCTTTTCTTCACTTTTTATAGGAGTAACCCATAAAAAGTGAAGAAAGGAATATAACTGTGTTTTAATTAACCGATATTAACCTTCACGTACTCAAGTATCTATATTAAGGCAGATGAAAATTGCCGAATGAAGCCACTTCATTGTTAAACATGTTGCAGAGATATTATTTTTGTGAAGGGCAAAGTACATACTGTTAGCTGTTAGCTGCTATGCCAATTGTGAGAGTAAAATGTCCAGGAAAGTTTCTGTAAGTGTAATAATGAAGTGTGCATTTTTATATTGATAGAAGACAAGTATTGTTTACATAATTTTTAAGTTGATGATAGGGAACTTATAATAAATAACTGGTGAATAAACTTGCAGTCAATAATTTCAACATTTTTAGATGAACCTGTTACACAATAAGTTCTCTGGATGATCGAAAATAATATTTCTTCTTTTGATAAGAATTTTTTGTCATCGAATACTTTAAAGAAAATCAAGTTGATTATACTAATAGGTTTAGTACGGATAAACAATTTGTGCGGTAGTGTAATTAGAAGAGCTTCATCTTTATTCTTTTATTGTATTATTTTTACCAATCTATTAACGTTAATAATTTTCAATCACTTCCGGTGTTTTTTTGTTATTTATTAGTACTCTTCTAAAAGTAATTAAAGAACCTGAAAGTCTTTATGCGCCGATGATTCAAAGTTATTCAGAAATTTAAAGAACTACGTTTCATTTCATAATGAATTGGTAAGTTGAATTACAAAAATGAGTTTTTATAGTAATAAAAAGACTGTTTTAGAATTAATCATTTTGAAATTAACTTATTTCTATGTGACTTGAGTTGTACCCCAAGGATCACTATCTGGCCCTGTTAATTTTCATTTTCATCAACAAAATTATTAACGTGATTTAATAATCCAAATTACTTTAAGCGGATAACTAAGAGTTAAAACAGTTAAAAAATCTTTAATGAGCTTGTATAATTAAAATAACCCTTGTTACACTTACTTTTTTATATTATAAATTAAATAAAGAATAAAATATTATACAAATAAATTAGGACAAGCAGTTTTTATGTATATTGATAATAATTTAAAACGATTCTCAATAAATGCATTTTTCATATTATAAATTTGAGACTTATTTATTACAAATTTGAATGTAATTTAAGTATCTTTCACATATTCTAATAGCTTTTATCCAGAAAACAAGGCAATATTCTAAAAATATATTTCAAAAGTTTATTATATAGTGTACAGATAGAAAATCAAGAAAATTAACATTACCTTCCTAAGTCGCCTCCTCTCCCTCAAAGTAGCCGCTTTCCGCCGGTCAATGGACACCGTCTTCTTCTTGCACGCCTTGCAGGCCCACGTCAAGCACTTCCTGGGCCCGTTCACCTGGCAGGCACCATTAGGCTCGAGCACGTGATGACCAGAGTCCTTCTCGTCCTCACTGTCAAGAGAGCTCTCCGCACTCACGTAACCAGTGTCCGGTTTTGAACCACCGGAGAACTCGCGACGTTTTTCCGAAATGTGCGCCGAGTTTTGGAAACTCGTCACCAAATCGCACTGCTTTTTCGAACTGACCTCGATCGGATAACGCATGTTCTCTTGCATTTTGTTATAAAGCTTGTTCTCGTAGAGATTGGCGAATTGTTTGGGTATCACAGTGCGCGCGTTCATGGTTTTCTTCGGGTCCTGTTTTTCGTAATAAGTTTGGAAGCAGTCATCCATGGTTATAAGATACTTATTCGAAATTATCAATTAAAAAATCTTATAAAATGTGTTTCATTAGTATTGGAATATCATTTTAGTTTTAATAAATAACGTCACTCACTAAACAATCTTTCGTAGAAGATGAAAAGAAGAAGAAGGAGGAAATATATCGCTACCGACGTTTTTTTAATTGTTCGATTTTAATATTATTTAATTGAATCATCTTTACCTTTCATTA
Organism: Ontholestes murinus; assembly: GCA_963969525.1. NCBI lineage: Eukaryota > Metazoa > Arthropoda > Insecta > Coleoptera > Staphylinidae > Ontholestes > Ontholestes murinus. Next base: position 18,027,741 of record OZ018396.1, read on the forward strand.
AGTATAATTATTTATTAATGATAGTGTATTGATTTAAGTAGCTTAACTTATATTGACTAAGCCGCTTACGCATGTAACTTATATCAACTATTCAATTATTTTTATGCACTTTTATATTCCGACACGATCTTCACTTCATTTGTTTACTATGCACTTCACTTGCAATTGTTTTTAACACTTGTTTTAATACTTAAGCACACGCGATTGTATGGTTTAACGCGAATTTTTGTTTTGGCTGGCCCCGTCGTCCGTTTTCAGAGGCGCAGGCACGTTGACTAAATGTGCGCGTTACAAGTTTTCAGTTTGTCAGTGGTCGACGGCGGGACACTTCAAAATGTGCCTGAAATCACACTCTTTCATGTTTGTGTATGTGTAAATCCGTGTATCTGTGTGCGTGTTTCAGGAGGCGGTGCTTGAAGCACACACGCACACGTTCGGGCACACATATGTGTGCGGGGACACGGTTTGGGAGTTCTTGTCGGGTTAATTGAACATTTTCCAGTTTCTGATACTTTTTTTTTAGAATTTCGGATAACTTAATGGTCGTTGGTATCGCTCACGTTTTAATGTTTTGATTGATAAGGAATATACATATCTATAAAACACACAGAGAATAAATGATTCTTAATTAACTATTATTTTTTTGTACAACTTAGTGGGATATTTCTGTACAAAAATAAAAGGCATAATAAAGAATCTGACCAGATGTTTCCAAAGTGTGTAATATTTTATAATAATTAATGAATGATTCATGTAGCTTCAAGTGGGTGTGGATTTTTATCTCAATTTTAGGTTAATTTCAACATTCATGTAGCCAAGCATACCACAATGTATGTTTATAATAATAATAATTATTATTAATTAATTTAATTAATATAATTTATTAAATTTCAATATTTATAGTTTGTTGAGTATAAGCATTATTTTTTTAATATTTAGTGAAGGGTAACAAGTTTTCCCAAACAATGTTCCTTTAATAGACACTGATAACACCAATTTTATACTCTTAATATAAACTTTTATCTTGGAATTATACATAATGTATATAGAGTGAACTCCGCCTTTCAGCTTGCTGACGAAATTATTTGTATGGATTTGTTTACTTTTTTATGTATTTCGAATTATATTTATAAAGCAAGTCTGATAAAGTACTAACGAATAAATAAATAAATAAATATAGCTAAACTATATCTTTCATTTTATTAATAAATCAGATTATAATTGAGTTGTAATACTTTGTAATAGTGGAAGCTATATTTTGTTGCGTGTTCACTAGTTTATAGACTTAAAAGAACGAATGAAAATTATGACATCGTTCTAACTCGTTTGATTTTTAATTGCTCTTTCAATTCTTCAAGTTTATGTAAACCATTCAAGCATTCAATATTTCAGCTACAGAAAACTCTTCACGATAAGCTTTATCTGCAGAAATAGTTGGTGCATTAAAAATATAAAGAATGTAAATCCTGAGATAAAGAAATAAATTAGTTTGAAATTCCGTTAAATTACTATTCATTGCCTCATCAAATCGTAAGGTTGTTCTTAATGAGACAATTTGACTAACAAATAAATTTTGGTTTAAACAAATATCCTAGTCTACTATAAAAGCACAATTTGAGTGCTTTAAAACAGAGTTCATTGAAATTATTGGCGCTGGATATACTGCAAATTCTAGCTTACTACTTTTGCCATAATCGACAGATTGCCTTTCCTTTAACAGTGATGTAAATCTTGAGCCCGAACCTACACCGGTATTATGCAATAGGTATTATGTATTATATATTTTATCTAATATGCTAACAAAAAGATTCTAATATTCTTAGATAATAAATGTTCACAGAAATTTTGATCGCATTTGGAAAGACACAAAATATGTGTTCTTTCATTCTCGCCCTCTATTCTTCTGGTGACAGTTGCTATATGAAGACTATTGATGACGATTCATCAAATAGTAAAAAATAAGTGATCCTTATAGGACATTACATTGGTTACATAGTTTACTCCTTTCTAAAAGTGTAATCATGTAATATCCATTGGCGACATCCGTTTCAGTGATGATGATAAAATTCAAGATATTCCGATTGAATCGACCGCAGTTGCCTTCAAATAAATGAAAACCGATATTAATACATGCATTTATTGAGAAAACATATGGTGAATCATCCACTCCCTTCCTTTCCTTCAAATATTCCTCACTGCAATATCCATCCTTCATAAGGCTATGTTCCAAGCAAACACCCAACAGGAATTTCCGATTTGCACTCTGACTTGGCACAGAAATTATTTCATGCATTTTGAATACTTATGAGGTGCGGAGGGACTTACTATTTTAACCCAAAGAAGTCTGAGTGCGAATGCTAAAAACAAATTCATTTTTTGTACAAAGTACAAAATCAATGAAAATAATAGAATGTTGCAAGATAACGGAGATTTTGTCTTTGTTGATCAAAATTAAGAGTAATGAATAATGATGTGATGATATTAACCTGAGGCTGATATTATTATGTTGTTCACAGTTTTCTAATGTTTCTGCTCTTATAATTAATTCTATTCTCCAACATGTTGCAAACCGGCTCTAAAAAACAAATAACCTGGTGAGTTCAAAAATCTTCATGCAGTAAGTATATTAGCAGTATTATCTAATTTAGTGGAAATGAATGCGATTAAGCAATTTTTTTGTATTTAAACAGATATAATATTATACTCGACATTCAAAGCGGATTTGGAAAACGGGAGGATTGTGCGTAAAATCCACTAAACATCAACCAAAGGACATCTAGGCAAATCAGAAGGTTCGAAAAAGACGTACAAGCAGACCGCAAGTAACCACTCCTCTGATCGACCTAGCCAATTCTCCGGGTAAGATTTCAGAGGAAGTGGCGGAGAAACTTTGAGTGATCTGTGAGGAGGCAACTCAAGATTGGCTGAAGGCTAAGGTGAGGGCCTCATCGAAAGGGTGGTGTGAAAAGACCAGCTGCCGACCCTAATGAAAACCACAATAAGGATATGTGGTTTAAAATTCCTAAATAAAGGAATAAACGTGATGTGATTTGTTGATAAAATATACGTTTGCTTAAAAGAAGGTCAATATTCCTTAGCTTGCTTTTCAGACCTAAGCAAAGTTTTTACCTGCGTACAACATGCTTTGTTAGTTGAGAAATTACACAAATCTAACTTTGATACGACCAGTTGTAATCTTATAAAGTCATATCTACTAAACCGTAGACAACAGGTTTATGTCCTAAGTAACACATAGAAATGCCTACCGATAAAACATGGTGTACCTTCCTAATAAGACCACAGGAGAAACCGGAAAGACTTCTCGTGGTGATGGCGGACGTCGAGGTCATTGAGAAGAAAGGGATGAAGCTGAAGTATATGTTCAGTGAAATCCCTATAAAAATGAAAAAAAGGGCTCACAAACACGTGTGTGCCCGAGACTTCAATGGGTGTCCAGGAATCGGCTACGAACCCACCGCTACGACTCGTAGCTTGTATCGACCACTCAAAAGCCGAGACAAAAACAACCTTCTATTGATCTGTGTGGTAAAAGAGAGAGGAAAAGAGAAGGTAAGAAAAAACGAAATACCCACAGAGGTAATTCAATACAACCTGCATCACTGTAAAGCTGCAACGCCCACATTATGTCGGGAAGTGCAGGACTGCAGTGATTTAATAAACTAAGTAAACCAGGTAGTGATCTGTTTTATGTATCCACAGGTAAAACTACTAGGGTAAATAAAACCCCATCTTTATGCAGCACCTATCCACCGAGGACCTTGCGGTTATTCGGGTAGGGTTATGTTTGGAACATGACGTGTCAATAGCGTATGCATTCCTTCCACAGGAAGCATCCACTCCAACGCAACTTCGGAAATGGAAGGGCTAGTGGAACACTGTGAAAAGCCCCTCTTGGTGGGGTGGGCCTACGATTCACACTACCAGGTATGGGGACCAAGGAAATAACAGCAGAAGTAAGTTGTTGTCTGACTTTGTAACGAAAAAATTGCCTCGTACTTAAAAATTATATAATATTACTATAAACTTTGACACACCTAAAGAAGGAATATATTTTAGAAATAATTGTTATTAAAATAAAAACAAATTTTTGAAAATAAAAGAGTTATTAAGGCACATTGATCTTACTAGTACTAGTACTCATATCACCTGGTAAGTAAGGGACTAGCACTAGTTACAATGTCAGCCATAGATGGATAAAATTCCAAATTACATAACAAGACATCAACACAACCCAACACAGAGATCCAAGGCTGATCAGGAGGGAATGTTTCAAAATTACCCTCACTAGGATCGTTAAAACTAGGGACCTGAAAAAGAGCCAATAAAAGATATACGCAAACTGGAGAATATAACCGACGCACTCTAGAAAGGCATTATAGCAGTGTACAAGAAAAAAAATGGTCTCTAAAAACCAGAAAAGACGAGAGACCCGCAAGTATGTGGTGGTGCACAGAACCCGAGGCAAAGAAAAACCATTCAAGAAGGGCACACAGCAGAGCCATGAATATGCAAAATAACAAAGTAGAAAACGCCTCAGAAACCTCACGGCTAAAACAGACCCCCTTCAAAAAACCCTTACCAAAACTCACAAGCCTTAAAATGGAAGACGGTTTGTATCAGGACTTACCTGAAAACACGGACAAAGTTTTATTGAGGACGAATTTCTCGGGCTGTACCTTCAACCAAGAGCGGAGCCCCATAGATAAATCCACAGCGTCCCATATCAAATCGGATTGGTGCCTAGTGGGCTCTATCGCTACCAAAAAAAGGATACACTAGGCAATGAGGAGTTTCTTATAATGTAAATCTTTAGGGTTCGACTAGATATATCTGGCTCTCATAGAGTGGGGTTCTACTGGACACACTTGTGGGCGTTTATCGGGGGTGTATTGACTTCAGTTACACACCCCATGCGTAAAAGGAAACTAAAGTTGTTTTTATATCCAAACCAGGACGCTTGGACTACATCACAGCGAAAACATATCGACCAATTATTCTAACATCCTTTCTCATAAAAATATTGGAGAAGCTATGCGATTGGTACATTAGGGAAATGGATTCAGTAATGTGAGGAAAGGTCGGCGGATTCGGCCCTGCACACAGTTGTGAGCAGAATTGACCCTTCATTTGAGCAAAAAGCTTTTACCCCTGTGACTTTTATAGAAGGAGCCTTTGATGAAACCTCTAAAGATAACAGTTGAACTTCGACATAGGGTAGTTTTGGTGGAATTAAGCCAAGGGATCTGTAATATGCTTCAATTGAGGACAACTAATATTGAAATAGGTGATATGAGACTTGTATATCGGTTCACAAAGGGTTGGCGATATCACGATCCTACTATTTGTCGGATAGTAGGATCGTATGTTAGTAAAATGTATGTCGGATACTCTTGACATAGTATAGGAATGGTGCATAGACCATCCGTGAATTTAACAAAAACGGAACTGGTACTTTTCACAAGAAGCAGAAACAAAACTTATGAAATGTTTTGTTTCTACAACAAACGAGTCTTATTAAGACTACAAAATAAATCACTTATTGAAACAACTACTCCTCTGGTTAATACTTCGACAGATATTGAATGAAATAAAAGTAATTTGCGTGTTACAAATAGCAAGGCTATCAAAGCAACACTAATATTTATTTCTGTAAAAGAAACTAAAAATGGTCGAATGTTCGTTAAATAGTTTGTGAGTGATTATGGTATAATAAATTTGGAACAAGAAATGAATTTAGGTTGATGCAATTAAAAATAAATTATCAAAAGTAATTAAATAAATTAACACTCAAGTTTATAACCATCTGCAGACACGTGTTTCGATCTTTTTAATTCCTGTATCAACTAAATGACAAAGCTGTTGTGACAAGATTCAACTACAATGTGTTACTAGAGATTATTTTAAAATTAAGAACTGCTTATGTCTACTTATCAGGCCAAAGGTTTTATGTAATAATTAAGGCTTTTTTCTGTTAGTTTGTTTAAAAGTTGCTAGCGAAAGTAGAAAATTCAATAACCCTGTTATTTTGTAATTTAATTTTTTAATACTTTCATCGTACTAAAATTGTTTGTTAGATTCTAGACCTGTTTAGGAAAGGTGTGATAAATAAAGAATATGATGGAATAATAATATCTTTGGTCAGAACGTTTAGGTAGCATATACAGGGTGAGTTTTTTTCGATGTTCTCTATGGGGATCTCGGAAACTATAAGAGATAGAGAAACGGTTAAATGGGGAAAGAAGTGTAGATTTACGAGACGAATAAAATTCCACTTTCAAAGTTTTCAAAAAAGTTAAGGGTAACTAGATATTTTGGAGAAACTAAAAAGTGTCAATTTTTTCAAATCAATATATCTCGGTTATTATAACAGATAGACAAAAACTTTAAAGGACAAAGTTTTAGATAATTTTATGTTGATTAATAAAAAATAATCAGAAAATTTTTATCACCATCATTTTCCGAGATATGATGCAAACTTACATTTTTTTAAATGGAAACCATAGTTGGCTATGGCCTCATTCAAAAGGTAATTTTTTTCTCTTTAATCCAATATGACATACGACATAGTTATTTCTAAAAATAAGTGAGTTATAGTCATTTTAAATTTTATTATAAATAAAAAATAGGTAGCCATGAAAAAGATGAAAGTAAAACAATTGCAGTTGTTTATAATAATAGCAATATTCTAATTATTAGTTCTACAAAGTTAAATAAAAATCAAAAACCTACATAAGAATAATAATTTTGTAATTATCAAATGGCCTTCTGTATGTGGTATAAACCCATTTGTCAAGAGGATAATAGGTTTCTTACAAAAATATTATGAACAGATGAATCGCGATTCACTAATTGTGGTATTTTTAATCGCCACAATGAACATAGATGAACTTAAGAGAATCGACGAGAAGTTTCACAGAGAAAACTACAAATTAAATTTGGGTTTAATCCATGGTGTGTTTGGATTAATAATTCTCGGTCCATATATTTTTGAAAGCTCACTAAGTGAAACTGATTACTTTCATTTTATTCAGAAAACATTTGAAGATACGCTCGATTGTTTAAATTTATCATTACAAGCAAGATTAAAATAACATGTTGGCTTTACAAATTATTTAAATGATGCTTTTCCTAACTCTTAAGTGGGAAGAAATAAACCAATCCCAGGGCCACCTGGATCTCCCGATCTGCGCGTTTTAGAATTTTTTCTGTGGGGTTATATAAAAAACAAAGTATATTAAAAATCATATCAATCTGTGGAAGATCATAAACTAGTTGTTATTGAAACATAATTCAATTTACATGATAATAGTCAAAAAGCCATAAATTCAATTTTAAAAAGATATAATTTATGTCATAATAGTATTAATAGTGGACTCTTTGACCATATTTTTTTAATATTAAAATTTCTCCATTGATATATAAGTAATTACAGAATTACTATATGCAGTTGTTTTATTTTGGTTTATCTCTGTAAAACTAATAATTACAATATTGCTAATATTATAAACAACTGAAATTGTTTTACTTTCACCTTTTTCATGGCTACCCATTTTTTATTTATAATAAAATTTAAAATGACTATAACTCACTCATTTTTAGAAATAACTATGTCGTATGCCATATTGGATTAAAGAGAAAAAAATTACCTTTTGAATGAGGTCACCGCCAACTATGGTTTTCATTTAAAAAAATGTAAGTTTGCGTTATATCTCGGTAAATAATGGCGATAAAAATTTTCGGATTATTTTTTATTAATCTGCATAAAATTATCTAAAACTTCGTCCTTTACAGTTTTTTTCTATCTGCTATAATAACCGAGATATATTGATTTAAAAAAATTGACACTTTTTACTTTTTTCAAAATATCTAGTTACCCTTGACTTTTTTGAAAACTTTGAAAGTGGAATCTTATTCGTCTCGTAAATCTACACTTCTTTCCCCATTTAACCGTTTCTCTATCTCTTATAGTTTCCGAGATCCCCATAGAGAACATCGAAAAAAACTCACCCTGTATATATCATATAACATAATAAGTTTAATTTAAGTCCTCTCCTTAGGGAAAAAGAAGACAAATTCCGCAAGATAATGGTGAATCTTCATAATAAAGACCTTCTGTGGCGGTAGTGTCATCGATGCAGGCAAGAGTGGAAGATCATTTTATTATGAACTCAACTTTTCATGTGCAAACAAATTTTTTGTTAGAATTGTTATTTTTGATTTTATTATGTAAGCACAGTGGATAAATAAATACTACTACTACATATGGTACATATTCGCCAGACAAATAAATGGTACACCACTATTTTAAGGTTTAACGCGCGATGTTTTGCTCTGTCGCTTTTCGCAATTAGGTTCGGTTTCACACACACGAGACTTTAGATACCCCACAGGAAATATCTGGAGAGCGAGGGAGGCAATGCAAATCACCGAATCTGGAGATAATATGATTAGGGAACATTTACCTAACACCAGCCATCGACACTCGGGCAGTATGGGCCGTGGCTACATCCTGGTACAAAACGTTTCACAGATTTATTCGTCATCCTTTCAGCTCAATTCTGAAAAAGTTTGATTTGATTATTACGGTCACAGTGTTCCCGTTTTCTTCAAAAAAGTAGAGCCCTATTATACCAAACTCGTTCCAGTAATGAAAGTTATGACGATTCACAACGCCACTGAGATGAAAATCGCTTCAGCAAAAGTTGCACGTTGCAGATAGTAGGCCTCCTTCAACTGGTGTACAACTTCCATTTTATAGAGGTAAAAACGTTAATCTTGGTGAAGAATTCGCCTTACTGAAATGTCGGACATTATTAAAAATAAACTAAAACCATTTACAAACTGCAAAGAAGGGCACCAACGACCTCGGATTCCCTCTCCGCCACGTTCGGTTTAGTATTACCTATTCCAAAAACGTCCATTTCCCATGGCGTAGCCTATACAAAAGTTTTTAACATGTTTCCTGATTTGTTCTATATTATATTCTCAGCAACAATTCGTATTGTACAAGATCTTTTGTATCGGTTGCAAGAATGCCAACGCAGATACAAAACCGAATTCTTTTTTGGACCGTTATCACAATGAAGGAATGTAATTTTGCACCACATTGTGATAAGTGATAAGACATCTGTGTTGCATTACAACAAGCGATAGTGCTATTATGCTAAAAGCCCAATAAAATCAAAAACATTTATGCAAGCAGTTTTATTTTTGAATGTAATGCCATCAATAATTTGATCCAAAGAAGAAATATTGCCTGCAGATTTATTTCCTAAAAAAAAACTGCTGACCGGAATTGTACTACATGGGCTGAAAAGTCTATGTTTTGATTTTTTTAATGAAAAATATTTGTTTCTCGACAAAATCTCCATTTAGGGAAATGTTAGTGTGACGGTCTGCTAACATTTCGATGCTGGTCTTATCAGATCCCCTAAAGTAGGTATTTATTTTCAACTTAAAATACTCAGTCAGGGAAATAGAAAATAATCGCTGGAAGTCAGATCTAGAAAATAATAGCGCAATTTCTAAAATTTATCAGTCGCATCGTGAACCTAATGAGCTGGAGTATTGTCTTGGTGAAAAATTTTTTCATTCCCAAATTAGCCGTTTAACTTTGACATCGATTCAGTAATGCACATTAATATGTTTTATTGATAGTTTCACCATGTTCAAGATTAATATTATACCTTATGTTTCTAAATATACAGGGTTATTCACGCTATACGGCACAGAATATTGTGGCCAAAATACGTGATTTTAAAAAACTTTCACTTTGGGGATATATTATTAGGGCTACTTTTTAAATTTACTTTCATAATATACAGGGTGTCCCAAAAACCCTAAAAGTTTCAAAGTTGTGTTTTTTTAAATGAAACACCCTGTATTTTATTGAATTTTTGGATCCTTTGATCAAAATAAGTGTGTGTTTTAATAAGGTTTTTATTACCTAAAACTTAAGGTTTTTGAAATAATTTGAATTTTGTAAAAATTTAACCTAATTTTCATGTTTCAAATACTTAAAAAGTAATTAAGTTATGCATACCAAATTTTCACTGAAATGTAACAATAGATCATATTTTATTTTACAAGTATAATAAATTTGACATCTTATACCGGGTGTAAAAAATTGGAATTAAACAAATGAGAACTTTAAATGGCTATAACTTCATTTATTTAAATGGAACGCTATATTTATTAATTTATCAGCAAATTCACGTTTTAATTACCTATCGAATGGTATTTATATCTTAAATGTTAAGTCTTCTCATTTTTACAGAAAACGTCAAAATATTGTTTATTGCACCGTTTTAGTACCTTTTAAGTAAAAATTTTAATGTATCTAGTTTTATATGGTATTTAAAGACGTCAGATAATTAATTTAGTATGCCACTTTAGTTTAAAAAGCCTGTCTTTTGTTATAGTTGTCTTATTTTGCATTTTTGTGTTAGATCGTTAGTAATCGTTATTGTTTGAACAATTTTTACAAAATTCAATTTTTTTTCAAAAACCTTAAGGTTTAAGTAATAAAAACCTTATTAAAACACACACTTATTTTGATCGAAGGATCCAAAAATGCAATAAAATACAGGGTGTTTCATTAAAAAAAAAACACAACTTTGATACTTTTAGGGTTTTTGGGACACCCTGTATATTATGAAAGTAATTTTAAAAAGTAGCCCTAATAGACCCCCATATATCCCCAAAGTGAAACTTTTTGAAAGTCACGTAATTTGGCCACAATATTCCGTGCCGTATAGCGTGAATAACCCTGTATATTCCACAGAAGAAGCGCTTCACCATCGACGGATTATACATTTTATAAATGTACTCCACTATTTTAGGGATCAAAATATTTTATTGGAAGAAATAAGTAGGTCAGAACATAGAGTTTGAGTTACTTATCTACAAAAAATAATATCATTAAGATGGTGTCCATTTTCACGCTAACAAATTTGAAGACGCTCTCTGAAGTTAGCTTCCACTCTCTCCAATAGTTAACGATCGATCTGAGCGATGTTTTGCTTTAATACTTGTCACAGTTCGGTCATTGTAAAAGTTTTGGTTTCATACATACGAGAATTTAGATACCCCCGCAGGAAATGTACGAGGAGCGAGGGATGCAATGCAAATAACCGAATCTGGAGATAATACGATTAGGGAACATTTGCTTAACATCAGCCATCGATACTCAGGCAGAATGGGCCGTGGATTCATCCTATTGGAGCAAATTTATTCGTAAACCTCTCAGTTTAGTTCTTAAGAAGTTCTAGCTATTACGGTCACAGTGTTCCCTCTTCCCCAAAAAAGTAGAGCCCTATTACACCAAACTTTCCGAGTACCAGTACTGAAAGTTTTGATGATTCATAACACCACTAAAATGAAAATGAGCTTTGACGCTCTTTAAAAAATTAGGCTCATCTTCGAAAAGTTGGAGCATCACTTCAGTAAAAGTTGCACGGTGTGGTCGGTCTCCTTCAACTGGTGCACAACTGCTATTTTATTTAGATGAAAACATAAATCTTAGTGGAGAATTTTCCGTACTGAAGTTTCGGACATTCGTAGTGCTGCAGAATGCAGACGATCGACGCCCACTAAACAATAATCATTGACAAACTACAGGGCCAGGGAAAGGCGCCGATAGCCTCGGCTTCCCTCTCCCACCCCTTCCAGTTTAGTGCTACCTATCCCAAAAATGTCCATTTCCCATGACGCACCCTATACAAAAGTATTTAACATGATTCCTGATTTGTTTTGTATGATATTCTCAGCTAAAATTCGTATTATACTTGCTATATATTCTAAGAATGCCAAGGAATTATGGAAGACAAATTCCAAGCCTTTTTTGACCGTTACAATAATGAAGGAATGTAATTTTGGACTGGATTGTGATAAGAGATGAGATATTTGCGTTGCATTACAACTAATGATAGTGCTATTATGTTAAAACTCAAAAATGCAAGCACGCTGTTATAATTTTGAATGTAATGGCATCAATAATTTGATCTAAAGAGGTAATATTACTTATAGGTTTAATACTTAAAGAAATAAATGATGATTGGATGTAGAACTTTATGAGCTGAAAAGTCTTTGTTATTTATTGGTATTTTTTCTCAACAAATTCTTCATTTAGAAAAATATTTGTGTAACGGTCTGCTAATATTTCGATGTAGACCTTAGTGCTCGGTATCAAGTCGTTCAAAGTAGGTATTTGTTTTCAACATAACCTCCTCAGTCGGAAAAATAGGAAATAATCTCTGGAAGCCAGATCTAGAAAATGCAGGGAATGATCTACCAATTTTTAGAGCCATTTCTGAAATTTATTGGTCGAATCGCGAACCTGGTATATTGTCTTGGTGTAACATTTTCTTTTTCTTTGGCAAATTAACCATTTGACATTGACCTCATCGTTCGATGGATTCGGTAGTGCGAACCTTGGCAAAATTGCCAAAAGAGATTCCGAGCACAGAAATGGTGTAAAAGCAACAGAAGAAAAAACTTAGATGAAGTCCAGCAAACCCGAGGGAATTCCCAAAAACAAAAACTTAACATCAGACCTTATCAATCAAAACATTTCAATAAACTCTAAAAAGAACAACGGCGCGAATATAAATAAAAATGGGAAAATGATGAATACTCACACGCCGGTGGTGGCGCATTCGGTTACGGCCCCAAACTGACGTGCAGGAACGTTGGTTCGGGCCAGTAGTTGGATGGGTAACCGGTACCATTCATCATTGGGATACAATTAATGGTGCTTTAGAGTGACGGGGGCGATCCTTTAAAGTAACAAGCTCATTTACATTCACACAAATACACAAATTACATGGCGGAAAGACCACGTGGTCGATAGCCAAACACTACTACCACTACTACTACTGATGAATACTCCCCCTAAAATTATAAAAATCAATAATATGAATATTGCCGGCAGTAGCTCCAACTCGAGCGAATTAGTACATAACCACGTATAAGAGGCTTAGTTTCGCGTGGGAAAATATAAAAAAGAATATATAGAGAGAGGAATAACTAATACAACATCTAAAGATTAGAGCCGTGGCCAATAGGAATCAAGATAACTCCGTTTAAATATTTTCGGAAGTGAAGAAACATCCCGCTACAACAGCGGAAAGAATCCACGAGGAGGTTCACAAAATCAAGTGAATACTCATAAATATGAACAACTACGAATATTGCACCAAAATATAAGAAGCCTCCTCCGTAAGACTGACGAAGTCAAATGTGCAATAGTGGACGAAAAAAAAACATATTATATGTCTAACTGAAACATGGAGCACGGAAAATAGTGTTAAATATATGAGTATTAAAGGATATCAAACAATAGCCCTCGAGAAGAACTAAAGCACATGGAGGAGTAATGATCCTCTGAAAATATAATTAATCATATTTGTATAGAGTGACATATTGAATTTACATTATGCTCAACAACAATAACAATATGAAAAAAATTGTCGTTGTGGCTACCTATCGGCCTCCAAATGGTAACATGAAAATTTTCTTTGAAAATATAAGTTCTCTGCTTACAACACTCTATAAAAATATGAGAAAATTGTTATCTGTGGTGATTTTAACATTAACCAACTCGAATTCAAAAGGGGCAGAGGGGACTATTGGAGTCCTAGATAGATTATATGGTCACCAATTTGTCTAATTTCAGATGTAAAAATATTAATTATAACTTGTCTTAACACCTAGCCCAAATAATACACATCGATACTGGAACACAGAAAATGATTCAAAGACATATACTAAACGAAGAAGAATTATAATCCTAAACTGTATTATCTCAAGAACGTAAATTGAAGCCACATTAAAACAAACGTCCTCGGTATTGCGTTCATTAGGTTTAACGATGAATTTAAATACAATTTTAATATTGCATCCCCAATAAAGGATGCAATATTTCGACATAAACAGAAGAAATGGATAAACGACGAAATAGGGCAATAGAGACAAAATTTAAAACAGATATTTCACCTAATGTTGCATACAGGATCAAACGAAATAAAAGCTTAATACAGCTTTGATAAAAAAGAACACAAACAACTAATACAGCATAAAGAAGATACTACGATAACGAAATTATAATGGCTGCAAACACCAAAAAAAGTTATGGTAAAGTATCAATGAAGAGTTGGGCACGATCAAAACGAGGGAATTCATAAAAATTAAAAATGAAGATGGACTCGTGAAAATAACATCCGTAGATGGTGTCAAAGGGAAGAGTGCGGGACGACCAAATATATCTGAAGAGAGTGTTGAAATATGTGCCTTGTGACGATAGGAGCTCACATTGTACACTTGTAAACTTGTATGTATAACTGTTTGAGTTACTCTTTCATTTTATGTATTAATTATGATTCTAAGTTTTACATAATTAATTTTACAAAGCGTTAAAACTACGATATTCATTTGCAAATACCCGTTTTAATGTACATTTCTAAAAAGTAGTAGCCAAAACCTTTCCAACTGATTGTTGAATCTTCGGGCGGTTCGGGCGGCTTTCACCAGGTAGTAATCACTTCATAAAATAGGGGTTTCATCCATTGTCACAAATCAACACAAAACTTCTTCTTATTGCCAGATTATGCTTTAAAAGTCGATCAAAGTCAAATAAAGCGACAAAAAACGTACGCAAAGTCTTTTCATGTGTAAATATCCAAGAATAATATGACCAACGTGTTCCTTGAGATGCTTATGATATTAGCTAGTTCGTTCAATTTACGACGAAACTCAGCAAACCAATATTTGATGTTTGAATTCATTGGAGCAGATATGCCGTAACAATTATCAAGCCTTTGCTTCAACAGAGTTTTTTTCCTATCAGGTAGCAATTAAAGTCAAAACACGTAATCCAAATAAATTTAGAGGTACAGTCACTTCTCAAGTTATAAGTTGTATACGAGTCAATGAAATGTGATGAAATTTTGATAGAATTTAAATTAAAGTTGTTACTATATAGGAAGTATAGATATGATTATTACTTTGTGGTGCTATCTATATGTTAGGACCATTAAAGATACAAAGTACTCATTAATGTATATGTCACCGCCAACATACAACTTTCACAACTCAAGAGTTTATATGTAAACATTTCAGTCACCCATCTTTCACCCTCCAACCTGGTAGCTTCTGAAAATCATCTCTTAATTACTTTTACAAAAATATTTTTGGGTAGTAAAAGGTGACATCAAAAATGTGGTTAATACTTGACTAGATAACCTAGTTAACATCTATATCAAGGAGATTATCAAATTCATACATAGACTAGTTAATAAAATTATATTTTATAATATTATATGCAGGGTTAGTAAATAAAATTTAAAACATATATTATAAATATTTTTTTGTATTCATATGCTAGAATTAAGTATAAGGACAGTCACATTAGAAGAAGAACTTCGATTTTTTTAAGGATGCCAAAATAATATTCCAAGATATGGCGCGGAGATCTAAACCAAAAACAATGTTACCAATATTTCTTTCCATTAAAATTTGTCTGCTAACATTTATTAAACGATTCACCCACATAAAACTTCAATTGGCAATCGGCCCACGGTCTTTCGGCCCGTACGCAAGTCCCGTATATTATTATATCCAATAGTAACATTTTTTTGTCATCCATTTTTTTTCTGCTCCTCGTGCGTGGGCGTTTCATGATCTTTTGCGGAGTGGACGCGCTTGAGGCTTTCTCCGGCTATTTTTCACACAGCTTATTTATAGCGATTTATGCGTCGTTTAATACGAAAACCGTCCTTTTTTGATCTTTCCGATTTAATTTTAGAGACGGCTAAGTATACTACTTGATGGGAAATGGAGAGAAAAAAGAGGACGCTGGTAGCCCCGAGGATTATTAGACGTGGCGCGATTTGTGCGGTCGGGTCTTCTTGAACGCCGAAAAGAAGAAAAACGAACGAAAATCTCGCGTTGCACAATTGACAAATTCCGAAAATAGAGACGCTTACAAGGAGCCATTTCCGGTTTACCAGATTCCATCATGAGGCGTATGCATCAGCGTCGGTATGCGTGTTTGTTGTATAACGTTTATAATTTAATGGGAATGGAATTAATCATGGTCATTTATATTAAAAATATTCGTGCATCTATGTCAGAGTTTAAGATGTGAGATTATTATATTACTATGAGTAATAGAAATACTAGAACCGTATATAAATAATAGTTTCAAACATAATGCTATGCATTTATCAATATTATGGATGTAATTTGATGTTGCAAATTCTTGTGGCAATGATGAATATTTAATGAGCTATATTTAAAATTTTCTATATAAACCCATCCTTAAAATGTATGAAGTATGTTTTCTAATCGCAGGATTTTAGCTAATAAAATGCCCTCAACTTTGATTAAAAATCAATTAAGTTAATCTTCAATGTAGATTCAATATTCCAAATATTAAAAATATAAACAAATCGACCAAGGTAAAATTCTCTAATGTCGATTAATCCAACTTATAGAGAATTTCTGGTTTAAGCATTTGATTCTAAACGTCTCGAAACATCCCTACTAAATTTGATATAAACCTTTGTCTCAAATATAAAGTAAACCGCGTCTCTATGGGGGATAAAATCGAAATTCTTTGATATCACGTAAGCCGTTCCTCAAGGCTCTAACATTGGTCCCATTGTATTTTTATTTATTAATGATCTCTCAATATTTTCATTACTGCAATTTTACTCTTTTACTGATGACATAACAATAAATGCTATTGGTGACTGTTACTTGCTACAAGATGAAATCCGGAAAGCATAACCTTTAGTACAGTCGAAAATAAGAAAAGATAAGATGCATTCTTTACGAATTTCCCAACAAGGAAAAATGCTGAAAGAGCGTGCGAATAGTTTGGCTTTTTTCTCGATGAAGGTGTAGTATCGTACAATATGTGCGCATTTTATTAAGTGGTTTACAAGTGGTGATTTCTCTCTGAACGACAAACAACTCCCTAAAGGCTCCAAAAGTGCAATAACGATGCGTTGGAGAAGATGCTCGCTGAAAATTCGGCACAAACGCAGAAGAAGCTTACAGAATAGCTGGGGGTAACCCAGCAATTGATTTTCGAACGGCTACATGAGATGAGAAAGATCTAGAAAAAAGAAAAATGGGTTCCACAACATGATGATGAATACTCTACGACAATTTGAAACACAAAATGTCATGTTCCATTCCCAATGAATCATCTCAATCATTAGCAAAACCCAATCGCTTCGAAAAATAAAGGTTCATCTCTGCATTTGATGTTAATTAATCCGCTTAAATCAGAAATTTAACACAAAGTGCTGTATATTGGCAATGGAGAATATCCAGTGAAATTGTTGCTGATAATATCAGGTCTATTTATAGGTGCAACTGGAAGAGTTAAATTTGAACAATAGAGAGAAATATATTTTATTTAAAATACAAAAACAAAACATTTTTGTTTTTTTTTCAATTTTCAAAAGATGCAACTGAAAATTCTAAAAATTATATAAACAGACTTCTAAAAAAATTTAAGAAGATAAAGAAAGAAAATTATTGAAAATATGGAATAAAAGTTGCTTAAAGTTCTCGATCCCTGGATAATATTTTCTCATTGACAGATAAATTATCAAACAAACAATAGCAGGCATTCAGGAAAAGGTTAGAAAAACCAATTCAATTTGTTGGTTAAACTTTCTGGACCAATTTCCTCCATTCATGAATGCTGCATCAGCAAATTTATGAGATGTACCAGAAAAAATATTGTCTCTGGAACTACAAGATTTTTTTAATATCTGCCGAAATTTAAAACTGACTTAGGTTGATACTTTTTATGTTGGTCTATTAATGGAATAAAATTTAAAAATTGGGACAGGTAAGAAGCTTATATTCTATTTTTACTTATTCAGATATAACTTATCTATCACAGCTTCGGAATCCTCAGATAACCTGAGAAAACACGGTATTCGTTAATACATACTTGATCAAATAAATTTGTAGGTGCAATGGATTGTAAGCTTTGCAATAGTACTTTTTAAAAATGTGAAATAGTTAACAAGAAATCTAACACACTAAGAGTGTAGAAAATACAGACATTTTTGATGTTGATGCAAGAGTAAAAGCTAAATTTAAGCAGGTAAATATCAAGCTCCTATAACTTCAAAAATAAATTATTAGTTCATCAACAACAACATGAACATTTTGAGACCAACCTACCATTCACAACGAAATTAAGACAATGATAACCGTAGGCAACAAGTCATATTAAGAAAAACTTATAGTAGCTGACATAATATATTAATTTTTTACGACGTAGAAGCTTCCAATTAGATCTCAAAAATGGAATTAGGGAAGATGTCGGAATATAGGATCTAAACCTTCGTCCCGTTCACCCTTCTCACCGAATAAAAACAATCGTTACAAACTTGAGGGAATGATTTACTATGTAATTTCAAATGAACTCTTATTAAAAGTCATTTATGCATTCAAAGCAGATGAACTGGCCAAACAAGGCTCGTCAAAAGTAGTAATTGGCCTGGAACCCTCCTGCGGAATCTCCAAAACCGCAGTCAAACGATCCATAGATAAATAGGTAGAGACACAGGCCCATACCTGGTGAACGAACTCACCAGGACAGAGATAGGCGAAACAGTTCCTTAAGAAACAATCGCCAAAATTTACAACCGAACTTCTGAACCAAAACAGAAAAATGGTCAAAACAATAGTAGGCCTGATAACAGGACACTGCAAGCTCAACAAACATATGAGCAAAATAGGCCTGGTGGAAGAAGCACCATGCAGATTCTGCCTAGAGGAAGAAGAGGACTCGTTCCACATCCTATGCCACTGCGAGGGTCTAGCAAGGATTAGATATCAAAAGCTGGGCACCACAAACCCAAGCGCGGAGACCTATACCCAAGCTCCTCTGGCAGGGCTAATAGGACTAATCAAAGAGGCAAAGCTAGAGCTGGTCATCTGAGATAAACAGGGATCCATAATAGATGTGAAAAGGTCGCGGTGCCACCCATATAACATCTATTTATCTATCTATCTGCATTCAATTATATGGTGCTTATTAAATGGTCAAAAAGATTAACTTCTTTAGAAACGAATCAAGACATTGACTATCTTATCATCTGATTGGAAATAATTCTAGTACAGTTATCGCAATAAATTGTTGGATTACTCATTTTGGAATAAAATATTTTGAATAAGGTTGTGTTAAAATTAAAGGCGATTTTTTCCATTTTTAGAAAATTATTTAACAATTTGACAAACATCCCTTTAATGGTCTAACACAGGGCAGAAAACCCGAAGGTCGATAGCCCAAACAGACGGACCTACCCTTATTTTATATTAAAATGTATTTGCTCTAAATGTACTTATGTTTGTCCAAATAAAGATGTTGTTCTTTCTGGTCCAACACATACAAGCAGGAAGTCGGATTATAGGGTCAAAAAAGAAGCGAAGAGTTTATTAATGTAAATTTGGACGAGCCATCCTCCCATTAATCCCCAAAAAAAATGTGTTTATTTTTACAACTGTTTTGTATAATTATTGCTTCTTTAGGTGATCGAAAGTTTACAATAACATTAGAAATCGAAAATGAAGAAGACTGACGAATTTCCGAATAACTTTTTCAATTTTCTATTAATTGTCTTTAGTTTTACACCTATTTGGCAAATTTATTGCTTCTTCAGGTAAATGAATGTTTACATTAGAAATCTTTGACACTATTTACTCTGGTGGGGTTAATACTTCTAGTAGTTTCGAGCTGGCCGTTCATTTTCGAATTTATTACTTTCTAAGATTTCTAAGATTTCCAATTTGGGAAAAAATGGTCAAAAGAAATACACTTTTTTGAAATTTAGAATTTTATTTGTACAATGTGAATATGAATTTTGTTTTAACACTTCAATGCCCTTTCAATCAACTAACTGTATGTTTATTTATTTGCTTACTAAACCAGTTATGAAACATTTTTGAACTGAATATCTATGAAACAAACCAAGTGATTTTTAGATAAAAAAAGCTATTTTAGAAAAACACTAGGCTTTGTTGCATATCTAGGAAAGAATTACTTGGAGTTATAAAGTGTCTATGTATATTTACAGGAAATAAATTTACCTTTTTATTACTGCTGTAGTGTTAGAAAGCTATAGATAAAATAATAATCGATGTAACTCAAAACGTAAAAGAATTGCAAATGATTTAGCTTTTTTCTTCAAATGTTCTAAATTTATTTTTAAAAGTACAGCTAAAATAGCAAAGGGATTTTTATTTATGTGGATAAAATTTGAAATAAAAACCTATCATGCTACTCTTAATTGGCTTGTATAGTTTTTGATTTTTAGCAAAACGTGAAATAGTTTATCTCTCATAATGATAATGAAACTGAAGTGAGTTTTATGAGCATTTAATGAAGACCACAAAAAGAACATTCCAAACACTTAAAACATACATACAACGTGGATTAAAAAAGATACTTAAATACTGCGAACGAATACAGGAAGTGATTGGAACATAGAGGAAATCTAGAAAAACAAAAATAATTATTTTACCTTAAAATTGATGATGAAATAAAGGAGCTAATATAGAAAGAAATTGAAAAATGTTGACCAACATTAATCAGTTAGGAAACAGAATTCTAAACCATGCATTTAAAACAAATCAGTGGCACATGTGGAATAAAAATATGTTCTTATATATGGGATTAGAATGTCGGAAGTTATAGAATCTATTATTAACCTATAGAAGATATAATATGGAAATACAGATTTTAAAAAATATTCTCAATTACTACTCACATACATAAACAATAACCAATTAAAGGCTTCATGTATTTTTTAAAAGTTAGCTTATAAATTATTGTCCTAACATATCCTTGACGTACCTTAAGTACCTTGATATTGCCCTACCAAGCTCCAGACCTACCTAAATGAACTGTGCATTAGCCTACTCTTGAATTAATTTAAGTAGCTACGTATGTCCTATTCTTGTTTAATATTGATTTACCTCAAATATATGAAGATTTATTTCGGTCAAGAGTACGCTTGATTTACATGTAGTAGAGGTTGGAATAATAAAAGGTTAATGTACAATGTATTAATGTCAGGGATACGCTAGGACAATAGATAACATATTATCCTAGGTCAAGAGCACGCTCGATCAATGAATTATTTATTATCTTAGGTTAAGAGTACGCTAGGACATGTAATAAATGATCGGGATAGGTCAAGAGTACGCTAGAGTAATGAACTATATATTGGGATAGGTCAAGAGTACGCTAGGGCAATGAATAATTTATTAAATAGGTAATTGTGAAAGCTTCTAACTTGTGATACATTATGTATATGATCAAAAATACGAGTAACTTTTTAAATAAAACACTAACATAGATCAAGTGTACGCTCAGATCATTAAAAATTTATTATCTTAGGTCTAGGATTATTAATAATTTATGAAGATTATTATAGTGAATAATTTATTAATTAGCCTAAGTCAAGAGTACGCTAAGGTAATGTATTATTTATTGGGATATATGAGGATATTGTTTATCTTGGTAACTATATTTAAGACATATATTTTCACCTCTCATAATAATAGTTAAATTATGTCAAAATAGAATCTATTTGAATTACATATTATTGAAGATAGACACATCACCATTCTATTGTATATATACAATACAAACTTAAGCCAATACTTTTATCACCATTATGTATTGAATTAAGTAATATTATATTTAAGCTAGTTCATAAGTTTTTACGCAAATTTCATTATGTACATGTACATGCCACTTTGAATTAAAGAAATATTATTATAGACATTATTAAATATATAATATGCAATAATATTTCTTCAGATTAGATTTATATTTTCTTTTGTTTTATTATTTAGTTTATTGTATAAATTAATAATAAAATATTTAATCATTTACTTGGGTGTAGAAATACGAAACTTTTTATAAATCTATAAAATAGAGAAATCACTTTTTCTTTAAAACATAAGCTTTAAAAGGTGCACAGGATTCTGAATATCGACAAGAAGAGAACAAAATATTTACACCAACTAATAGTTAGTATGTTGTAATAAAAAACAAGGGGCTATTAATTTAACGCAGTATCTAACTACCAATTATGGATACATGAAAGAACCCTGACAAATTTTCCATGAGTTGAAAACTATGTCTTCTTATAATTGGAAGCTGTCCTAAAAAATGGCAGGTGACGATAATTTCGTTGACCTGATATAGAGGATTGACTTAATACATGACCCAGTACGCCTTAAAATTCAACGAGCTGGTCATCGAATGTAGAAAAATTATGACGTACCATTGAACAGCGGTTATCAAAATAAAGAAGATTATTTCCAAAATTACAAATGTCGTAGGATGGGACCCAATATTAGATTAATAAAATTGCTTTATATGTCCAGGGACATATGTATAAACAATAAAAAGGTCTGCAAAAATTTTATTAAATATGGTACACAAATAATGGTAATAATAATGCCGCATGGGCCTGATAAATATCGTCAATAGCTGCCAATTAAAATGGGTTCAGTGGAAGATCATGAGAAGCTATGAACTCCACTTTCAAGTTTACATCATTCAAAAACCAGCCCTAGGTAAATCTAGAGAACTGTTTACCTCAATCGTCTAACCTTTCATATTAAGAGAAAACGATATCAAGAGGGCAAATGCAGTTTAGTTTTTACTCAATAAAGTTTGACTTTAAGTGTGATAATAAAATATGTTTGTATATAAATTCGTACTATGCTACAACATATCACTGAAAAAGCAATTGATATGATATTATTATCAACTAATTTTTGTTATTTTGAATTAGTTTAATCTTCGAAAATGATTCAAGGACCCTCCGATTATAATGCAACATTATGTACTTAAATATTTGAACATATGTGAAGTAATGCTGTCTTCAGAATTAATTTTTAACAAGTGTACTTTAAGTGGACATTGGTATTCACTAACTTAAAGGAAATGACTAACTCTCTAGGAAAAAAGTAAGCTCATCAAAAGCCTGCCTACGGAAATATGTGGTACTTCTTCATCCAAAGAACCGAGAAGTTTCCAGAGCTTCCTCTAATAGTATTAACAGTTGAGGTTTCGATAATATCTTGTTACAAGTGTTTAATTTTATATTTTCCAAAGCTTAATTGTGATCCCAGTACAATTGAGAAGAAAATTTCTTTAAAAACATAAAAATGTTTCACCACGAGTTAAGTGAGAATTAAATTCATCGTTCTTTAGAAGAAATTTAGTAAAATTAAAAACCTCTTATTACTTTTCCCTAAAATTATTTAGGAATTTCACAGATATTGCTTTTATGTTGACACACATACAATTTAAAAAAATTGACACCATTTGTTTCAATTGTTTTCGAATTGCAATTAACTTTATTTAAAACTTTAAATGGCGTTATTTTATTTTATATTGTCTATGAATCTGCTAGTCTTAAAATTCCATATTTATTTTAATGTTTTCCAGTGCATAACAGTGGTGTAAGTTAAATAAGCATAAAACCGTAGACAAGCAGTTTAAATAATATTTTATGGTCTGTAATGGTGTTAATTACACAACTATATAAATTATTTATTATTAATTGATTAATATTATCATCTTGCATGATTGCCAATGTTGGCTATAAAACTGATGTAACACTTACTTATACAATAATCCTTCATTTAAAGAAACAAATCGAAATTTACAATAAAATTACTTAAAAGAGTAATAACTCAATAAAACCTATTAGAAATATAAATAATACAAATAGAGTCATTACCTCTGGTTAGTTATTAAAGTTCAGGGCTTATTTAACCTAGAAATAATAGAGCTTAAACTTTGGGAGATATCCATCGTTTGACACGTTAAACTTTTATCTGACTTGACCTTTCAAACTTGGAAACCAAGATTTTCTTGTGGTAGTATAAAACTTTTTTTCTGCGGAAAGATGTTTGTTATAAATTCGAATATATATGATACGAAAACAAATATTGACACTGACTCCTAGATACATTTAATTATTTTCATTTTATTTATTTATTTATATCTTTAGTCTTCTTTCTTAAACAAATGCATACAAAAATCAAATAACAAAAACATATACATAAAATTTTATACGAAAGAAACACGGACAGGGTTCATAATATGTAATAATTATTAATAAATTGATTAATGATTAAAAAAGAATTCACTTTATAATAAGTAATTTTCTGTCCCATGGCTGACAATGTCAAATGATTAAATATAATAATAAAAATATATAAGTCCTTTACGTTGTAGAAAATTCACTAATAATTAGAAAAATACACGAAAATATTTCGTAAAATCTACAACAAATGAGTCTTATTAAGACTACAAGAAACAAATCACTTTTGAAACAACTACTTCTCTAGCTAATACTTCGAAAGACATTGAATGATACAAAAGTAATTTGCGTGTTACAATTGTATCATTCAATGTCTGTCGAAGTATTAGCTAGAGAAGTAGTTGTTTCAAAAGTGATTTGTTTCTTGTAGTCTTAATAAGACTCATTTGTTGTAGATTTTACGAAATATTTTCGTGTTTTTTCTGATTAAATATAACCTTCTTGGTTCTCATCTCTTCCATTGAGTAGAAGTGATCAGCTTCTTTTCCTAATTTCATCAACCTCTTCATTAGTACTAACACTTTAATGTAAGACATCTGCCGAATAATTATATTCGTTAACACAGAGATATAAAAACATTATTTGCATTACTATTAATGTTAAAATTAACAAATACAAAGCCTATGTGTGAATCTGCATTTGGAGTCTTCTTTCTGTACAATTTAAGTGCTTTAGTTTCTCCAAGTGTTTTGTACAGTTCCAAAAGTTCATTTCTGCTAGCTTGGAATAGTTCATTTTAGTTGCGAGTTTGATGTTTGGTATAAAGTGCTTTTTGAACTCTTCAGTTTGAGTAATTATTTTTTTTTCTAATACACTATTCTGTAATGTGTTCAAAAATTGGTCAGAGGTGAATAAATCCATATAACA
The DNA here is from genome assembly GCA_963969525.1 of Ontholestes murinus. NCBI lineage: Eukaryota > Metazoa > Arthropoda > Insecta > Coleoptera > Staphylinidae > Ontholestes > Ontholestes murinus. The sequence continues at coordinate 18,052,790 of OZ018396.1, forward strand.
CACGAAACCATAACTCATAGACAAGTAATTTTTGGGATCGCTTTTAGCGTAGATAATTATCCGCAACATTTAAAATGCTTTCATAATTCAGCACCAGTGGTTTTCAAGTTAACTTTTAACAAATGAAGTAGAATCTGATTCTTGAATCTTCTCGGCGTTCACTTCATGATACATTTTCAATTTTTATAACTAAAGAAAACTTATAATACCTTTTTTTACCACTTTTTATTACACTTTTTGTGACTAGTTTCGAAAGTGTAATAAAAGTGGTATAAAAAAGTTGTCTTTATTTTTTAAAAAAAGAAGTAGAATCTGGTTTTTGCTCCGCTTCTTCTTTCTCCACAACCTACTCCTCCTTTTACTCTTCAATTTCCGTAAGGAAATTCCCAAATTATGATTTGCTTTATGTACATTAAGGGATCATAGTAAGTGCACTTTAGTTCATTTTCGGCGAAATGTATTGCTTAAAATATTAATTTCAATGAAGAGAATGGTCGCAACCGTTATTAGGTGGTAATCCATACTTACACTGAATTGAAAAATTCACTGTTTTAACCACAAATAATGATTTGTGAAAAAAACATAGTGAATTCTTCAATAACTTCAATAACTATCATAATATAAGCAAATAAAGTAGTTGTTTTAATAAACAACACATTTTACTAGTCTTATTAAGATTTATGTAGATTTAAGAAAAGTTTCATATTTCCTAATTATAACATTTTTTAGAAGTAAATTAATAACGATGAGATATTCGGCAGATATTACATAATTAGACGTTATAAACTGGAGTTCTCCGCGTGATCATCACGTTTCCATAAATCATATTTCGGAGGAGTTTTCCGCTTCAGTGGAAGAAGAAGGAGGCGCAGCACACTCCCGCCGCATAAATATCCGTGCCGGCGAGCGAAATTGCCCAGATTCCATAAATCACTTTAATTTACGTTAATTTTATTTACAAACCGCCCGAATTTATTACGTATTTACATTATACACGAGATCTTCCGAGAGGGGGAAGGGAAAAGGCCAGAAAGGAACAAAAAAAAAAAACGGTCAGTCGGTGCCTCCATGATTTCCGAGCAAAATTAGACGTTTTGCGTCACGACGCCGCGCACGCGTCCCGCCGCCGTCCGCCGTTCCGATTGGCTGAGTAATTACAAATAAGGCGTGGCGTCCGGGTTTTCGGCGCCTTGGGTTACTTACGTAATGCATTTTCTTAAAGGAGATTCACCTAATATAATATATTTTTTTTTTCTTACTGCATAAGTTGAATTGAAACAAGTGCATAAAATTGTAAACCTATTTATACAAATATTAAAAAAAAACTGAATTTTTCACTTTAGAAAATATATCATATATCCTATAGTGAATCCTGACTATAAAATATTTACCTCCATTAAAATTTTCATGAAGGGTAGATAAACTTTATAATGAATTCCTAGAAATAAGCATATTATTAAAACTAAGCAATCCTAAACTGAAGAGAGGAATTTTTGTAAGTCAGTTTAAACTGTTAAATTAATTGGAGAAAGCAGCAGTTTTTCAAAATTTGTCAAAGCGATGAAAATTTTTATTGGTATGTATTAGTAGCAGACAAAGTATCCAGCAAAGTGCTCATATCAACCGGAATAAGGCAAGGAGACAGCTTAAGTCCCGCCCTATTCAATACTGTAATGGACGAATTGATCAATGAAGTCAAGAAGGCCGGTACCCTATGAGATATGAAGGGATAAAAATTGTGTGCTATGCGGATGACGCTGAGCGGACCTCTGAATACGAAGACGACTTGCAAATAATTCTGTACAAGTTTGAACAAACTGCTTCATGATTCTACATGCAGATACGTACGACCAAGACACAGTCCCTCACGATATACATGGACCTGCGTAGATGTAAGCTCACCATATACAAAAAAAAAATATCACAGCTCATGTAATTCAAATACCTAGGGGCCAATAGACAAGCAAAAGAACCTAAAAGAAGGAGTTAGAAACAAGCACATATGGTATCTGTGGAAGCAAGTATCTACAAAACTTGGCAGAAAATACCACAACGAAACGACGAATCTAATATGCATGATAGGATGTAAAGTCTTCGGGATCACATATAAAGCGAATACGTTAGAGCGAAGTGCGACATTCAAGACGTAGTAAGGTGGGCCGAATACAAAAGGCCAATACGGCGAGATCATGTGAACAGAATGGATAAAACCAGACTTCCGAAAGACCCCCAGGAAAACCATCAACAAGATAGTATGACAGCTGGAACTCAGCGTCCCAACTACAGCTATAAATGTTGAAGAAAACACATCTAATCCTACTTAAAGAGAAAGAAGAAGAAGATGTTGTAATTCCTTTAGAAACCACAAAACAGAAAATTATTGTAAAACATTGGGATATATTCTTGGAGCATTAAATGTTGACAATATTACCCGCTTACATTAAAAAATCTTTAGACTATCTGCATATAGTGTGTGTTCAAAATTATATTTTTCATTAATAAAAATATAAAACAAGAAAGGGTTTTAAAATAAATCTTGAGGTACTCCTGATGTCGAGAAGTATGAACAAGATCTGAAGCTAATAAATGTGATACATGACAAACACTCATTTCATACAGGAACACTTATGGAGGGCTTCTTACAGTCAAGCTAAATTCATCCTTTGAAATTATCTTAACTTTTTATGTTGTCGTTAGTGGCACGTAAAAATACGTAGGCATAGGAAGGCTTGCCTAACGAGGTAGTGTAAGCTGGTAAGAGCCGTACGTAAGCATTAGATATAAACAAATGAATCGCTCGAAATCTCCTTGGAATAACGTAACAGGCAATGACACAGATAAGTAATAGATAAAAACTGAATTTAATAGACCCATAGGTTAATACGGATGCGCCAAGTAAACTTTAGGGTTGCTATGATTGACCCAGTGAGGTTTCTAAAAAAACAGCTGGGAAAATCAGAGCAGATGATTGAATAACTTGCATGAGCTTAGACGAGCATATATAGATTAAGATGATCGTGGTTACTCATTGAGGTTTGTATGGAAGAGTATATCTTAAAAGTCACCAGCAATAACAAGGCGGCGTTTGAATAGTTTAAGTCCAGAGTTAGCACTTAGAGAATGGCGCAGAAAATACCCTCTTGAAAGTCGGGTTAATACGCTACCGGCAATAAAACAAACATAATATAAATCCGCGGAAAGTACTAGTTACTATTTTTAGAGGACAAAGTTTTTTAAATAATTAGTGCATATTCTTTATTAGGTCCTGTGGTCTAATAACCGTAAGGACTTCTCTAGATGATGGGAATGGACAAGAACGACGCCTCATATAGGAAGAAATAGCAAATACACAGTAAACGATAAGGCAGTCCAGGATTCGAATACTAACAATAAGGAAACAGTTATTGTACAAACCAAGGAAATTTAGTTGAATAAATCTAGCTAGGGAATTGGGAGGAAGAAGTAAGAAAAACTGTCACCTTCATTCTAATTTCCTAATTAGATTTATCATGATGGATCATTGCAAAACTTTACGCTACAGCATATCTTTCACAAGAAGCTTATACCTCAAGACCACGAAGATGAAAGCACTGGCGGAATAGAGTGAAAGTAGGGTGAAATTCCGCGTGATACTATCGGGCATGTTAAAGTCAAGAACACAATTTACCCTCTTGATTGAATGATTTTATATTTTGAAAAATACTAGTAAAATACTCTGGCAAGTATATTAAAAAGTTATACCATTTACAGATTATTAATAATAATACTACTAATATTAAAAATGAAGCCATTTTTTTTATATGTATTCTTTCGATTTAGATTTAGATTTAGATTTAGTTTAGATTAAACAATGTCGTTTGGCTTTAGAGAGCTTTACAGCATTTGGTTAGATCACCTAAACTAAACGAATGTTTTAATATTTGTGAAAAGAATGTAACTTCATAGAAACGTTGCAAAGAGGTAATATTTTTTCAAATCACTAAAGTTTTATTTAGAAATCTTTTAGGTTTCATAATTTTCAGGTGACTATGAGCAGTACACCAATAGAATGTTATAATCATAGAAAATACACGTCGCAAGGCCAGAAAGACCTAAGTTTGATTGCTCAGACAGGTACGTACTAACCTCTTCTGTCACGATAAATAATTATAATGTATTATTGTACATGTCATAGATTACCAAAATTACTATATTCTGACTTATGAGCAGTTCAAGTGGAATTTTTTAACATACGACGAATTGTTTGATTGATAAAAGGCAACGATAAAAAGAAACTGAAAAACAAACAATACATATCTGAAAAACAAACAATTCATATCAGTTTCTCTGCCTGTATGAATTCGCAAATAAGCTTTCTGTTTATTGGTAAACTTTTACTTTGTGGGATAATGATTTGTTAATCCGAAACTGTTTAAATATTATTGAAAATTATATTATGTTTAAACATTAGGATTTTAAACCATGTAAAAATCGAAACCAATGCTAATATGATTTTTATTCTTAGAAATTTACTACAAACTTCTAATTGGTTTTCAAAATTGACTTGAAATTTGAAGGTTCTAAAATATATACGTTGGAAAACATACATTGACATTGACGGATTGAATAGAATACTTTTTACAATTATCTGAAAAAGAACTCTAAGGATGTGGCGGAAATGTCAGGGAGGACCGTTGTATGAGCTTAGTTGACCACATTACGAATGGAAGCTAAGTTACTCTATTCCTTAGCGAAGTCTAAAATTCATAAAGTTAACTAAAAAGTAAACTACCAGGCTTCCTCAAGAAAGAAACAAATGCGAAATAGGTAAAGTTGACAACACCACTTGTAGACTATGTAGATGGGCAGAGGAAACAGCCGAGCATATCCTATGCGTGTATGTAACACTGGCTATCACCAGACCCTATAAAGATAACACAAGAATGGAAAGAGCATGACCTCATAAGAAGGTAATTGATCTTACTAAGGTAATTGACATGTTAGTAGTAGGGTATTTGTACAAAAGATATCAGGTAGCAATATTGCAATGCTTTCTATAGCAAAACGATCCCGTCTCATCTAATCTAAACTAATTTAAGAGACACATGTGATATGGTGGATCACTTTTCCTACCAGAAATTATTTCCTCTGGTAATATTAATGAACAAAGCATATGCTGAAACTATATTTTAAATATGAGAAGCTTCTACTTCGGTATACACGTTTAATAATCAATAAAACACTTTAACTTTGTATAACACTTGATTTTTATTAATATGTTGACTATAGTTTCGACGACTCAACTTGCCATTATCGAAACAAAAGTGAAAAAGCTGAAACTGTTGAATAGGGGATAAAGCTAGGATATAATGGGACATCCCTTAAAATTAAAAATTAAATGATAGATGTGTGTGCAATACATTAATAGGATTAGATATCAAGCTTAATATTGTGCAGAACTGTATTGCATTAAACAGATATCCTGGACAGTTAGAAAATTACGAACAAGTTTCATGTATCAAATTAACGAGTTATTTATAGGTTCTCCATATTTAAAATTTAGCACTTATCTTTACGTAACACCTATTTTATAAATGGCTAATAAATAGAAACTTTATAAACCGGCGCTCATTAGGATCAATAAAATTATGGATTTGGTGAAAAAGCGCAGTAAGATATATATCCGTGCAAGAAAGCATTTCTACGTAAAAGAAGAGAAGATGAGTAAACTGCTGAAAAAAACATACATATTCGTCTAAGTGAATGGTCAAATAATCATAAAGTCGTCCCAAACACACAATTCGATTTTATAAAAAACCTGTTCATAAACCACCAGCTAGTACGACGGATGACACTGCGTACCTGTATCGTGATTAATCAATTTTAGATGAAAATTTAGGCATGAGCATGTTGCTTTCAAAGTGGATGCCGAATTTGCTCATACCGGACCAGAAACAATAACGCATCGACAATTTAGAGCGCTGTTTGAAGCTATTCAAGGGAATTAAAAAAAGATTTCACTGGTATGTGACAATGGATGAAGCACGGATCCACCACTATACGCCTGAATCAAAGAAATCGTCAGCTGAGAGGACAAAAGCCGGTGAAAGTCGTCCAAAGCAACAAAAAACTCAAAAGGCGTTGCCTGCCGACTTTTCTGTCATCCGTATTTTAAGACACGAATGGAATTTTGTTCATTAACTATCTTGAAAAAGGCAAAATAATCAGTAGTGAATATTACATGCAATTATTTGATCGATTGAGTGCAAAAATCAAGAAAAAACGGCCTACATTGCAATGCAACGTATCACACGTCAATGAAAACAATGGTTAAAGTGTATGAATTACGCTTTGAATTGCTGTTCCACTTACCTCAATCTTTAGATTTTGCCCCTAGTGATTACTGGCTTTTTGCAGACTTGAAAAAGATGCTCCAAGGAAAGAAATTTGGCCCAAATGAAGAAGTAATTGCCAAAACAGAGGCTTATTTTGAGAGAAAAGACTAATAGTTTCACATAAAGGGCATCGAAAAGTTAGAAAAGCGTTGGAATGAATGAATCACTCTTGAAGGAGAGTATATTGAAGAATAAAGTGGAATTTCTAAAAAATAATTTGTTTTTCTTAGTTAGACCAGAGATTTATTGAATGAAGTGTTAGATGAGCTCTAGGGGAAATATGCGGGCAATTCTCAGAGACAGTTCTATAACCGCTGTCCGGCTGTAGTATCATGGCTTAGGACCTGCACTAGGGACAACAATACCGGGTCTGTTTGGGTTTAATAACCACCTGGCTTAACATATCAAACTTGTAGCAGTCAGTGGTCATGTCTTGCGGATGACTAGTTTAGAAGATTATGGTTTTACTGCTCGAATCAACGTGGAAGGGAAACCACAAAAAAATACCTCAATCCAAGGTGGAATAGCATATAGCCGATGGATGCATGGTTAAGGAGAAACTTAGTCTGATCTATGTGGACTCTGGCTACCAGCCGACCGCTAGTTTCAAAGGCTCTGTTATAAAGGGCTCTTTATTTCCCTACTTATTCGGGGAACTTATATCGGCTAAACATGGAGTGGACGAAATCCTAAAGGCAAATTGCCTCAAAACACAAAGTTTATGGGCTGGTGGCAGTAAGGTATAGTTATCACTAATGGCAGGAATCGCCATGCACAGCTAAACAGCTCTTAATAAACATGTTTTAGTAGTAGTAGTAATAAATTTGTTATTACGAGTACAAATAAAAATAAATATAGCGGTGAAAGAAACTTATCAAACGCAAATTTCCTGTTAGAAATAAAGAATAAGCATAAACAAGTATTTAAAATAAAAACAAAACTATCGGGCACCCTCACGACGAAAAAAAATTTTTATGTTCCTGACTAGACAACTTGTATATGTTACGCCTGCTGAATTATTCGGGATGGAACAGTTGACCTGCATAAATGTAGTAAATTTGCAGACGACTCCTGCAAGTGAAACGTTAAAGTGTCGCAAAAAGGACGAGCATGATTTTCTTTTGAAAAGCTGGAAATGGTGAAATATGTATGCGCCGTCCGCGGAACCGGAAGTAAATAAATATTTGCGATCGCGCCAGTTCCCCAGATTCTTTTAACTAAATTCAAAGCAAATCCGTTACCATCGTTTTCTTGCCCAGTGTAACAAAAGACATACAAATTGTAGATTGCATAATAACACAAATGACTTATTAAAATTTAATGAAAAAATTCTATACTGTATAATTGTAATAATATGATTTTTAACTTAGAGTGTTAATTATTTATTAAATATTTATGTGTGTCCTCATGCACAATCTTTAATTAATTGTATCAAAAATATCAAGATTGATTAATTTGTTTAATTTATTTTGCTGTTTGTTTATTTAATTTTATATTCACTTCGAAAAGTTAATTATTTACAAATGGATACAAATTACTTAACAATTTAGAGTAGAAGACATGCCGAAGGAATTGATGTAGTTTTCTTCCAGTCCAACCTATAATTATTTAATATTGTATCCTTACTAGTAGAAAAGTTTAACCATTTAGGAAATATTTTGGTCATTAATAAATTATTTATTATAATTTAACTGTAGCAAAAAAATAATATCATCAAGCAATAATTAATAAAATATAACTGTATTTTTATTTACTTTTATAAGTTTCCGTAAATAAAATACGATAGTTACCAAAGTAAATAAGAACATTAACTTTCAACAACTATCAGCTTCAACTATTCAGTTATAAATGTATTTAATTTATTTTTTAAGGAGTTATACATGCTGAATATTAATATTAACATTTAAAACGTTCGGTTGTATAACACTATATTTATGTTTGTGACTTAACTTTCGGTAACTATACGTCCCATCATCAAGCAAACTTTTTATGTAGGTTTTAGATTAAATTAAAATTCACTTTGCTTGTTTCACAAATTAATTTAATTTAAAACCTACATTAATACAATGTTTCACCAAGTGATTAATGAGAAACAAGTGTATGATACAAACTTTTTATTTTATAAATGTATTTACACATATTTTTAGTAATAAGAGTAACGCAAATAAAAAGAGGATTAAACTAATATATTTCCTATTACATACATTTGCATTTATATACCCTCTTAAAATTCAATACCGTTTGATGTAAAACGAATTCGAAATTTATCTTTAATTAAGTGAAAGGCTTTTGCGTTAAATTAATTACATATATCCGAGCCCTTGTTACCTACATAAAGGGTCTAGGTGCGTATGGCTCCTTCCAAAAACTAATTAATTTTAATAAAACTCGGACGTCAATGTATATTTTCATTAGCGTAACGGAAAATAAGTTAAATATCGAATTGTCGAGTTTAATCATAATTTATTATTATTGGAACATATATAAAAAATGTTTATATGTCCCCACATAATTATTATGATTTGTTATAAAGCAATCAATAAAATATTTAACTACACCAAGAAAAAAAATGCATTAATGTCCTATAAGATAGGACCATAGTGTGAGCCCTGAGGGACCCCTGAGGTACCCTTCATTTCAATCAAACAAGCATCTTCAATTCGGACTCTATCCTTTAGATAGCTATAAAACCATCCAAAAACAGTTTTCAGAAATCCACCAGCGTTCAGCTTCTTCAATAAAATGTTGTGATCGAAGATTTTGGAAAAGTTGGTAATAATTGATCAAACAGCTATTGATCTAACATTTTTGGTAATATTGACTGTAATGTCAACCTTTCATAGTTTTCAATATCTTCTTTATTGCCATTTTTATATAGTACTTTTATGTAAATACTTTTCAATAAATTTGGAAATAACCCAATTAATAGAGATAACCTAAACATTTTAAACATCGGTTTTGTTGGAGCTGACTTAAAACTGGGACTAGCGTTTAAATCAAATTTCTCATAGACGAATGTGAAATAGTCAGCAAACAACTCCATATTAAGGAATCAAGCCGGTGATTTATCTCTTAAAAGTTGATTTTTAGAAAAAACAGACAAGTTTCGACAATGGTCGGCATAATTCCAAAGAATCTTTGAATTAGCATTTATATTTGATTCAATTTACTAATATAATGACGTTATTAAGTTGATTATATTGCCTTAGTTCCTGAAAGCAAATATAATCATTGTATAAATCTGACTATTTATATCTAGTATATGCTGTATTTTTTGCATTGGTTAACTTGATTAATTTATAATTAAACCACTTAGGATATTTTGATTCTATTATATACTTAGAAGGTATTATATATACTAACTATTATTTCAGTCTATAAAGGATAAATAATAGTTTATTTCTGCATAATTGGCAGATTTAAAATAATAATCAAATAATTTTGCAAAAATATGTAGGCTATTTCCAGATTATTGATTTCAATTACATATAATTAATGGAAATGATGAATATCTGTTCTACACAACATATCAAGTGCACCATTAACTGTGATTGCATTAGAATTACAAAAAAACTAGATCTAAGTAGCGTCCCTGTTCATTAGGAATATAATTTATTTGTCGTAAGTTATGGTATTCTAAGACATTTGTGAATACCTGAGCCAAATTACACTTATTTTTATCATCTAATTGGATTCCATTATTATTCCACACTGTACCAGAAAAATTGTACTCATCAAAAAATATGTAGCAATCATTATCGAAACGTCGACATATTTGATCTAAAGCTAAATCATGTTTTTTTTATAACTAAAGGTATTGGCAGATAGCATATATGATGAATAATCACATTTTTACAAACTCTAACATATACTTGTTCGACATCAACCGCTAAAAATTTTTTCCACTATGGATGTTTCATCCAACGGTAATCACCACCCTCTCTAGACTTTTTATTATTAGGATTTAAATGATCTACTTTCAAAATATTCGAGGTAAAGTTCAGAATCATTGACTGATTGTTCAAGCTATGTCTCAACCAAAACAATTACATCGTGAATTGAAAAATTTATATTTAAAACAAAGTCTTTCAATTTTGACCTTTATCCACAAATATTTTAAGAATGCACACTTGAAATTATCAGTGCATAACCATTAACGTATTTAATTGTAATATTTTATTCGCCGCTACTCTTACGATGATCTAAGTACTCTCAAAGCCTCTTTAAATGATCTCTTTGCATCATCGACAGATCGTTGTTGAATTAACATTCTCGGTATCTACTGCTCTGCATACAATCAGCAATTCAATGACAGGACCCAATACTGATCCTTACAGAATCTCAACTTTTATCAAGATGAGTTATTTCTTCTAGCAATCGTTCTTAGGTCCTCTAGTATCGCAATTGTAGAGTCCAATTCATTTAGGATATATTCTTGTTCTTAAGTCTTCAGTAATATTTGAATGAATTGAATGAAATGAGTAGAACGCCGTAGTTGAAGATTTCAAGGTAATTAATTTTGTGTTGTGTTTTTTGCTGCGTAAACAAGTAAACAACTAGGCGGCGGTATATTTATTTGTGAATTGGTTGTAACTATATGTACATTTTTAATTGGAATATACAATTTAAACATATTCTTTAATTTATTTAACGGTCTTTCGATAAATTAATAACCAGTAACGGAAGCAGGAATAAAGTTGACCAAAAGAATTGTGAACAAAGCGGTGCAAGCTTAATACACAATGAGTTCTACATTCAACTAACACAGATTGAGGTAATTTTAAACTCCAGTCATTTAACCCCTTTATCCAATGATCCAAACGAACTGCCATTCCTCACACAAGGCCATTTCTTAATCGGCGAAAGTCTGCGAGCGATTTCGGTATACTAGAGGAGGTGCAGATGTCACGTTGTCAAGTAATACAAAGGATACAACAATAATTTTGGGCAAGATGGCGCAAGGAATACCTCCAGGAGCTGCACGCAAGGAAGAAATGGAAATGCGCGGCAGGTGAACCACTAAAAGTAGGACAAATGGTACTTATCCATGAAGATGATTGTCAAAGGAGTAGAATCGATTCATCCAGAAAATAATAGTGTGGTGCGGGCAGTGATAGTAAAACCGAGAATAATAGTGTTGTGCGACTAACAATCAAACTTGTTATTCCTCAAAAAATCCTGATTAATTATCCTTCTAAATTTGCACATTTTTATTCAAGTCAATTGTTAATTGTAGAAATGTTAGAATTGATTACTGCTTAGGGGTTCAAAGTTAGCGTCGCATAATCTCACCTACTCGTTGCCGACTCTCCTCCACGAAACCTCATACGAGGTGGTAAACCCCAGACCTGAGCAACCTCGTTTAAGATGGGGTAACAACCATTATGGAAGATCTGGTGTGAGGATGTTGCGACTTTAGCTGCGTAATCGCAACCCCACACTCGCATTTACATTTTAAAACCTCAAAACAAGCATCCCCTAAAAAAAAACAATATCTGCCACCAAAACAAGGCGACTAAGTTATATTTCTTACTTCACTGTTTTATTTAATCACTAAATGTAAAGTAAAACGTGTAGTAGGAAATATAACTGTATGTGATTATGTTGATATTAAACTTCACACAACATAGAAATATATATTAAGGAGACTGAGATAAGCACAACCTTGTCACAATGATTTACCAAGAGGTAAATGAGAAAATCATTCAAGAAAAAAATTTTTGTCACCTTCACTAATAATTAGGCTCTTCCTACAACCAAGGGAAGAAGATCAAGAGTGGAAGAAGAAAACACTTGAAAATATAGCGATTAATCGAAATGTTGTGAATATAATTTACAAACCACGTGGAGTATAAATCAAGAATGATGGTAATATATTGACAAATGAAGAACCCAATGCTAGGCTAACAAACAAAGTTTGTTTCAAAATCAAGTTACAAACATTCACCTATAGACGAATACAGCATGTCTAAAATGGTTAGTGTTTGTGATAGATGTAGCTATGAAATCTGCACTTGTGGTTTGATGATTATAGTTTTCTCTTTACTTTCTTTTTTAGCAGTTTTTCGACCACTTAAGAATAAAAATCCAAGGTTTCTCATCTATTTCATATTTTTTGTTCATTCTATATCCACTACTGACACAGAAACGCGTTTTCAACCATTTATTACATTGTAAATTCTCATCGTTGATTGATGTGACCTGTTTCTCCCGAACGTTTTTAACTATTGTACTATTTTGGCCTTTAACAACATTTACATTTTCTTACTCTATGATCTAGATTTACAATTTTCCTATACCAAGTTTTAGCTCAATGTGTTAGCGCAGCCATAGATATCCTATAACTAAAACACTGGTATGTTCCATACTTTTATTGGCATTAAGTTTGTACCCCTTTGGAAATAAGTGTAATAATTTGAAACACCTCTTAGGAAACTGCCAATAAAAATATAGAATGCAGCAAATGTGCAAGTGCAGTCTAGTATTATGTATATTCTTCACTTGAAGAAGCCACAGTGTGGTGAAACAATTGTAGCGAGTTAAACAAAAAATTGAAATTCAGCCACTTATTATTAATTAAATATAGGAAGTATTAAAATTACATCAAATAACCTTGACTCAACTAACCATTTTCCCCAAGTGGAAAGAGTCCTGAAAGAGAAAACTTTACATGGTTATAGCAGATTTAACAGCTTTGATAAACTTAAGAGTTTTCGAGTAGCCATGAATAAGAGAATAACGTTAGTAGCAGTCATATTTCGAAGAATTTTTATTACCTTGCAGAAATTAATTTTAAGACCAGTCTTTATACTTTGTCAATGGACTTTTATATATAGCAGTGTGAAGGGTTTAGATGTTATGAGCTACCATTAATATATAAAATTATTTATTGAGCTTTAAGTCACTAAAACAACTTGATGATATAGTGTGAGGCATCGAAGACGTTAAATCAAATTCATCTGATGAGTATCATGTTGGTTTTATTGTAAAAAAAAAATAATGTTGAATTATATAAGAAAATCTGCAGTCTTAAATACATTTAGCATATAAAATGCCTGTATTTATAACCCTAGGTTTCACCTATTCGGCATGTAATGAAATATGAATGGTGGGTTAGAGGCCACCCACCCACCCTACACATTCCAATAAACTTAAACAGAAACACTTTTGATAGATCCCTTAACATATACACTAATTGCAACGATGTTTATTTGGAAAATAAAAAAGTGTCAGGGATTAAAATTAACATGTATATGTAGTGTGGGTGGGTGGCCACTCGTTTGTGGCATAATAAATGGAGGGTGGGATAGTGGCCATCCACTCACTTTTCATATACACATAAACATAAACTAAAACTATGTTTATACATTCCTGAACATCAACTCTAAGTTTCCTGGAAACTAAAACAGCGTCAGTGATTTAAATTCAAATTTATATGCAGGGTGGGTGTGTTTCTACTATCCCACCTTCCAATCAGTAAAACATACATACGGTTTTCATTATAAAAATAATTAATTATAAGAACATTTAAACTTCTAATGATATTTTTCATCAATATCCATTTGAGAAACTCACGTTTATGGGTTGACAGATATCAGATAGATGATAGAGAGATAGTAAATAACGTCAGGTGGCAGATGTCAGATGAACATATGAAGCTAAAGTGTTACAATATTTTTTAAAATTCTAGAAGTTCAGAAGATAAATTGCTCTAAATTTCTAGTAATCGGAAACAAACATGCTGTAAAATTCTATAAACAAAAACAAGAATTATTGAAAAACTACGATAAAATAAGACAAGAAGTAATTAAAAACTTCAGAATGATTGTTCCAACAATAGGGTTCTAGAGTCCTGAAAGAAAACTTTGTAGTATGAAGTGGAACACTTTAAAAGTTTAGAAATATAACGCTGGCAATTACTAGAACTCTTTAAATTCTAATAACTAAAACAAAATTCGAGAAAATTTAGATGACATCTGAAATATGAAAAATTGCAGATATTAGAAGACAAGTGATAAGTAACAAATGAACAAAATCTAGAAATCTCTGGGAAAATGTTTGTAAAATAAGGAAAAAAAATTTCGAGAAGATTTGTTCAGATAAATAACAGATGAAGTGCAGATAACAAATAACAGATGCCAGTTGGCAGATGATAGATAGGAGGTATGAATTACGATGTCAAAAAAAAAATAGATGACAAGCAAGTAACAGATGATATTTAAGTGATACAGTTTATAATTGACAGATGGAGCATGGCAAATGATAGACAACAAATGACAATTGATAAATGACAGGTAATAGATTATTGAAGACAGATGGAAAATGCAAATGAAAAGTGACTAATGAAAGATGACATAGCTTTTTTGGAATATTTTATAGATGACAAGATGAAAGGTTCAGATAACAAATAAGAGATGACATTTGACAAATGATAGATGGTAGGTGAGAAATGATAGATGACAAGTAAGAAATGATATATGAATGACTGTTGGCCGATGATAAATAAGAGACAAATGTCTGATGGTAGATTATAAATAAAAGCTGACAGGTGATATATACGATACTATAATAAACTGTAGTTTTACTAAAATTTACTGTAAACTTCTAATAAACTGGAATAAAAAATGTTAATTAATATTTGAATGAATTGAATGAAATGAGTAGAACGCCGTAGTTGAAGATTTCAAGGTAATTTTGTGTTGTGATTTTAGCTGCGTCAACAAGTAAACAACTACGCGGAGGTATATTCATTTGTGAATTGGTTGTGACTATCTGTACATTTTTAATTGCAATATACAATTTAAACATATTCTTCAATTTAATCAACGGTCCTTCGATAAATTAATAACCAGTAACGGAAGCTGGAATAAAGTTGACCAAAAGAGTTGTGAACAAAGTCGCAAGCGGTGCAAGCTTAATACACAATGAGTTCTACACTCAACTAACACAGATTGAGGTAATTTTAAACTCCAGTCATTTAACCCCTTTATCCAATGATCCAAACGATTAATCATGAATTTGTTTTTTTAACATTAATGGTAAATCCCCACCCTTCACAGGAATTGTTTATTCTGTCTACAAGTTCTTGAAGTTAATTAGCGGATGTCAATATAGTCTGCAAACCGAATTCAGTTTTGGAATAATGCTTGTTTAAAAATATTTTCTGAATACATATTAAATATGGGGGAGAGTAAACAGCCTTGCCTTACGCCTCGTTTGATATTAATTGGTACATAGGAGTTGTTGTTTGCACTAATATAAGCTGATTGGTTCCAATATGAATAGCCTTGTCATCTAGCTGGATTTTTGCATCGTCGTAGCTTAGAGTATTGGACCCGGTCAAAAGCTTTCTCGAAGTCAATACCAGCCTTTTAATCTCCCAGCAATGTTGCAGTAGCGTTGGCATCGAAAATAATGCTTCCCTAGTTCCGAGAAATTTGTGGAAACTGAACTGCTATTCGCATTTGACGTTGATTCTATACAAATATTTTATATTTAGAAAAATCAGAATATTTGGTACTATCTAGAACTAATGATGTCCTTGTTTGAAATTGGGTTAATGACTCAATAAAATTTTAGGCTCTCAAGAACCTTTGTGAATAGAGTTTAAAAAAAATCATATTTGATCTTATGTTTTAAGTGTAAACTATAATTTTGCACTTTTGGAGATTTTGTCTTATACTAATTCAATACTTTATACGCTATTTGAAAATAATTGAAGATTTAAATAAAGTACCTTCCTTTATCATTAATCAGTACAGCAGCTAAAAAAATTCACCTGTAAACATGTTTAAAATGACTTTTGTACGTAATAGAAATCACTATGAAAATTGCACACGTGGTTTGATGATGAACTAAAGACAAGGAGTATGAGAAAGCACTAGGACAAAATAGTATGCTAGATTACTGCATAATACACAACCTGATAATAACGAACACATTTTTCAACACAAGGACATACACAATTGTAAGAGAAGTAGAAATGAAATGTCCATTATTGACTATGTATTGTATAGCAAGAAACAGGAAGGAAGTATTAGATACAAAAGTAATGAGGGGTCCGGAAATAGGAATCGACCACTACGTAGTTATATTAAATAATGGTAAAATAATTTAAAAAAGAATGTCATTTTTTTTTTCAAACAGTGTTTTTTGAATTATTTTACCATTATTTAATTTGAAAAAGAAGTACTCAATCGCTATTTTTGAGTACTTTACGTCTTTGTAGGGAGGGCGGGGGTAGTATTTGGGCAGGCTGAGAAAAAAACAACCTTGTAAGGTTGTGAGTAAGTCTTAAGTAATAATAACAGTTAATTACGTGACGATTTTCGCAATTTAATTGACAAAGAACTTTTACATTTGCAGCGCCATCTCTCGACCAATAAAAAAATGTTTCGGATAAAACTTACATACTTTTTAACCATCTATTAGAATCTGCAATAAAAAATAGGGGTTTCCATTTAAAATTTTAAAGTTGCCCCCTGTTCCCGCCCCCCTTGGGGGGCTGGCGGGGCAAAGTCTACGGCATCAGATGTCCCCCTCAGAACCATTAACTTTTCATTTGGAACACTTTTTGATTCAATGCAAAGTTTCAGAATTATCGCTACTGGCGGATTAAAATGGGACACCCTGTATAGGCAACAGGACAACTGATTTTTTTTCAAATATAAAGTTGAAAGAGGAAGAATGACAAGACTAGTATCAGCGGCAAAGAAAAAAAAAACAATGGGAGGATTTTGGGGAAAAACTAGAACAAGATAGCAAAGGAAATCAGAAACTGTTCTACAAAGCAATTAAGACACTAAGGGGAAATAAAACACAAGAGCTAAACTATATTAATAGCAAAGGTGGGGATATAATCAACGAAGGGGAAGGAATCATGAAGAGATGGAAAGAATATTTTCAGGAGCTATTATCGTAAAGGGAGAGAAAACTTTAAAAGGAAATTATGAAAATGAGAATGAAGATGACAACAAAGATCTAACAAATGTAGAAGAGCTAATGGAGACAATCGGAAAATTAAAAACGGAAAAGCTCCACGACAAGACCAAATAACACGGGAAGTGATAAGAAAATCTACAAAAATGGGAAATACAGCAGATACTTAAAAACTGGCAGATTGCGCTTAATGTACAAATACACAAAAAATGAGACTGACGGAATTGTGACAACTACAAAGGTATAACGTTACTATGCATTAGCATGAACATATTAAAACAGATAATAGACAAACCAAAAAGAGCAGTAACGGAAAAGACACTAGAAGAAGCATAAATTGGATTCAGAATGAGAAGTGTCCAGTACCACATATTCATGGTAAGAAAACTAACACAAAAGATGCTACAGGAGAAAAGAAGAGTATACCTTGCTTTTATTGACCAAAAGAAGAAGAACGAATAAACCAATTATGGGAGGCATTAACCAAAAAAGGAAGGATGAAAAAACGATTAGGATAATTAAGGAAATCTACAAGAACAATACAAACGTGGTAATATATAAGAATAAAAAAACAGAAGCATTTACAACAAAATGAGGTATATTGCTAGGAGGAGGACTAAACCCGGTATTATTTATAATATACATGAACGAAATAATAAAAGAATGCAATACAAAATGCCATGGTATAACAATAGGGTACAAAATAAAAAAAAGTGACAGTATCAGAACAAATATTTGTAAATGATATAGTGCGAATAACCAAAATGAACTTAAACAAAATTTATAAATATGGAACGAAACATTAGAAACATATGGTATGAAAATGAATAAAGGAAAGACTAAAACAATAATAATAAGAGAGGAACAAGAGACGATGAGCATAGAAATGGAAGGGGTAAAAATAGAACAGGTATCCACAGACAAATACTTAGGAATAAATATAGAGAGCAAAGGAACACAAGAACCGGAAATAAATACAAGAATAGAAAATGCATCAAAACTGTACTACATATTAAGAGATGGCTACATAAACCAACGACAAATATCGAGAAGCACAAAAACAAAGATATTCTAAATGGTGATGTGGCCATCATAATACTTTCCCCATATTTTTCTCGAAAACTATGAGGTTATTCTTAATTATTTGCTCAATTTTGAATTATTTATATTTTCTTGTTATATAAAATTCATTTAGTTCCTATAGTTTATTAGCAATAAGCAAAAAAAAACAAAATTTTTAAATTAAAAACAAACAAAAAATGTTTCAATAAAACTTTTTCAGTTTTTCATTCTCTTTAACTTTTGTTTGAAAAGGTATGTCTTATTTTTCAAAATGTCTTAAATTTCAAAATTTGTTTGAATAAATCTATTAAATTTTGCTTAAAAACTGGTCACATCGCGATTTGCAATAACTTTAATTACAAAATTTGAATAAAAGAAAATTGATAATGTAAAATTTTTGATAAAGAGAATGGTTGCGACCGTTACTACGTGGTAATCCATACTTACTTACAATAATTTGTGGTTAAAACATATTGAATTTTTCAATTCAGTGAAAGAAGGACTTATTAGATTTTTTTTTAATTTTTGAGAAAAGTCTATATTTCTAAACAAAATCTCTTTTCAATGTTATAGCTTCCAATAAAATCTTTACAATTTAGAAAGCGTATTAAATTAAAAAATCTTGAAACCTATAGAAGAAATTAGTGGAAATTTCTTGAATTCTTGAAAAACTGAGTCAAGATTTTAGAAGCGAAATTACTAAAAATTTCCTGAACCCTCAAGGCAAATCTAGATTTCTACAAACAAATTTTCTAAAAAGTTCTAGAGCCCCCAAAAAATCTTTGCAATTTAGAAGATAAGAAGATAACTCTGAAATCCGGAGGAGACATTTCTGGAAATTTCCTGAACCCTTGGAAAAAAGTCTAGATTTCTAAATCAAAACTTTCTAAAAATTCTAGTCTCCTAGAAATTTAGAAGATCAGTTGAAAAAATATCTTGAAATCGGGAAGAGAAATTACTGAAAATTCTTTAAACTTTCTCAAATTCTCAAAAATAAGACAAAAATTTCAAGGGAAAATTTTTCTAAAAAAATCTAGACCCTCCAAGAAAAATTCCGCAATTTAGAACTTTCTAAATAAGTTTATAGCCTCTAGTTGAAACAAAATGTTGAATTTCAGAGAAGCAATTGCTGAAATTTACCTGAATTCTCAAAAAGAAGACGAATTAAAAAAAACATTTAGAGCTTGAAAAAAATCTATAAGAAAAGTTGAAAATTTTCTAAACTCTAAACTTTTAGAAAAAAAAATCCAGAAAATCCTAATGCCTCATAGAAAAACTTTGCAATTTAAAAGACGACTTCAAAAAAACTCTTGAACTTTAGAGATACATTGCTAGAAAATTATCTAGATTTCTAGAAGATAATTCTAAAAATTCTAAAGCCTCAAAGAAAATCTTTGCGATTTAGAAGACATGTTGAAAATATCTTGAAATGTTGAGAAGAAATTACTAGAAATTTCCTGAACTCTCGAAAAAAAAAGATTTTTAAAAACAAATTTTCTAAAAAAGCCTTCATTTAAATCTTCGCAATTTACTGGAAATTTTCTGAATCTACAAAATTCTACACTTCTAGAAATTTTTCTTTTGAGAATTCTAAAAACTTCACAATTTAAAAGACAGCTTGAAAAAAATCTTTATATCTGAAAAGAGTCTAGATTTCTAGGAACAGATTTTCTAGAAAAATCTATAGCCTCCAAATCTGAATAAAAGTTACTGGTAATTTCTGAACTCTCGAAAAAAACTCCCGAATAAAACCTTTGCTAAAAATTCTGGAAATATGAAGAAGAAATTACTGTAAACTTTTAGAATCCTCCAAAAAAGTTCTAGAAATCTACAAGCAAAAAATTCTAGAATCCTTGATCAAAATTCTTTGGAAAAGAAGATGCAAATAGCTGAAAATATGGAGAAATAATTCCTGAAACTTCCAGAAACCTCTCAAGTTCTAGGAATTTAGAAAAAAGTTTCCTAATAAATTATAAAGTTAAACAAAATCTTGAAAGAACTTTCTGAAAAATCTAGAACTTTTGAATAAAATCCTTGCTAAAAATTCTGGAAATATCTAAATATCTAAATTACTGTACACTTCTAGAATCCTCAAAAAAGTTTTATAATTCTAAAATGAATTCTTGTGAAAAGTTCTAGAAACCATAATATAAAAAAAAAACTATAAGTATGGATCATCTGAGAAAATTATAGAAAAAGTTTAACAAAATATTCTACAAAAACCACGAAGAAATATCTATAAATAAATATAAATAATGACTCTCTGAAAAATTTTTGAATAAAATCTTTGCTAAACTTGTAAAAATTTGTAGAATTCTCGATGAAAATTCTTTAGAAAGGAAGTAAAATAAAATAAGGAAGAATAAAAACTAAAAGTGCGGAGGAGAAATTTCTGAAGTTTCAAGAATCTTTATAAGATATTTCTGAAAAATTCTAAAGTTAAATTTATTTCTCACAAATTAAAATTTTTACAAATAACATGTCTCAATAAAACTTGTTCAGTTTCTCATTTCCTTTAACCTTTCTTTAAAAAGTTATGTAATATTTTTCAAATTTGGAAAAATATGGCCTCGAGTAAACATCCACTTCCGGTTATTGAATGTTTACCAAAAGTTTTTCAGTTCCAGTTTTTAACGATAAAACCTTAAGTTTAAAGTTTTATCTCAATCGGATCATTCGTTTTTGAGATACAGCGCCCACAGACATTTTCATGCACGAAAACAATACTTCCCCTATATATACTATATAGGGAAAGTAAAAATCAATACATAGACCGGTGCATACTAATAAATACAAATTGTGGACGCCAACCAAGAGATAGGAAAGCAGGATACAAGCAGCTGAAATGAAATTTTTAAGAAGAGCCAGAGGATTGACAAAAAGTGATAGAATGAAGAACACAGAAATATCAGAAATAAGGAACGATCTAGAAATACAGTCTACACTAGACTTCATAAAAGAAAGACAGTTGCATTGATGGGGGACATCTAGAGAGAATGGGAGAAACACGACAAGTAAAAAGAGTATGGGGAGCAAAAACACAAGGAAAAAGCGAACGAGGTAGTCCCAGACTATCATGGGACCAAGAGGCGATAAGACCAATAGAGAGAGAGAGAAAGAGAGAATATCAGAAAATAGGGAAATGTTCAAAATATTTGTGAAGAAATTCTATTCGACTAAAATTTCTATGGATGTGGGTATTCCACAGGGTATCATTTTAGGGATGGTAATTTTATAATTATCACTGCAAAAAAAGAAAAACTGAAGTTTTTGCAAAGGAAAAAAATGATTCAACGAAAATAAACCGGATTTTGCAATAACTATATGATAATCTAGAATTTGTTGAATATAATTATTCAATTGAAAATAAATCTAAAGTTATATAAGCTCTTAAAGTTCTAGCTTAACTTATTTATATTTATCTATAAAAAAAGAACAAAAGATACTATGTTTTTATGGATTTTTTTATTATGTGCTTCAATAAGTATTTTCTGTTTTACACCAAATATTTTACCTGCTATATATTTTCCAGATTTTTCAGTATACATAAAGATTTAACTAAGCTTCCTATATTTTCAAATTAGTCATTTCCCGTTTCAATTAGAAATCAGATAAATTGAATAATTTGTTTTATGCTCGGTTTATCATATCAAGTAATGTGTTTCATTATAGTACGTTATATTTAAAGTTTTATCTATTCTAGCTCACAGTTTTGTTTTATTCAAACAGGAAAATGTAAATATACAACAATCCGAACTAAATAGCAAAACAAACAACTAATTAACGTAAATTGTATTTATTTTTACTTAATTCAGTATATTTTTTTATTCAGGCCAGGAACTTTAAATGAAAATCCTGATTCAAGATGTATCACAAAGTGATGGCGTCAAGCATTAAATTCAGGCCAGTAGGAAATCATTGTTGAACGTTGAATCTTTCTTTATATAAAGTATAAATTTGATGAATATATTTATCATGATATGAAACACCTTTTAAAACGTAAATTTAATATAGCCCCCATATGATCTTGCAATACAGAATCGTAATTCATTTGTTTTCACGTTTCGGCTTTCCAAAGCTCGCGCCGCCGTCAGATATCCCGTGCGTATATAAGTTTACACAAGTAATTATCTGTGGATTAAGTTGAATAAAAGCGGTGTGTTGTTAATAAAAAAAATATATCCACCCCCGCGCGTCTTCTGCAGAGAGAGGGATGGTTATGTGCGGCACGTCTTGCTGCCGTAATGCAACAACGCGATAACGCCCACAGTTCTTTGACAGAATCCCTAACCTACGTGGCCTAGAATTGTGAAAAACACCCCTAGCCTGACCCGTTTTCCATCCCTCTCCGACCGCACACAGTCCCTGGTTTTCCCGTGCTGGGAATGTACCCGTTCGGGAAACATCGGAACCGATGTAACACTTAATACATCATCGTAATATTGAACTAGTTTTCGAAATACGAGTAATAATTTAATGAATCGTGTTTTGGAACAAATTACTAAGTGCAGAACTTAGTTGCTTGCATTATTGATGTAAATGATTGGATTAGGCGAATGTCTTCCCTTCGTGGTTCTCGAATCATCACGGGGGTAAACGAGAGTGCTCGACTGTGGGATACATCTCCTGACGTTTGCTCCAGCGGGAGGATGCGGGTCGTCCTGGAAATGAGAAAACCTCTGCTCGATCAAGCGGAAGGAAATTTCATTTAAAACAAAAAATGCGTGCCGCGAAATTTCCCATCACCATTCGGACGGATCGGTGAGCGTAACCGCGTGACGGCAGTGCAGTTTCACAAATTCTTGTTATCGCAGATTTTTCGCGGTCGTCCCCCGCTCGTTATCAGATGGTCGAAAGATTAGGAAATTTCGCAAAATCCGGCAGTTAGTAGTTCGAGGGGTTGGGATGTGCGGGACAGTGGTGGTGTGTCGGAAAAGGGGGCGCCGGTATGGCGCTGGACGTTGCGGGACTTTACCCCTTTTGTTGCTGCATTGAGGTGTTTTCGGAAGTGGTGTTTTAGAGATGTCGTGGGAATCCCTCAATTCGCACCACGACTTTATAAGGTAGTTGTATTTTTTGACATTTATTTTATTTATTCGCATTGGGGGGAAATAGGGGCGTGCATACATGATCGCATTTACATATTTTTTTATTTGACGGGAACATCCGCATACATACATACCGGTATTGTCATTTCGATCAAATCAAATCATAGATTTAAACCGAAAAAAAAATCGGCTAAAGATTTAAAATAATTATCAAATAGTATATTTTATGATATATATTTAAAAAAATGGTACTTACTTCCTTAAGTAAGCTCGCGAAATTTTTAAAGTATTTAATATAAAAATACTTATTAATTTCTGTTTTTATATTAAAAAAATGTAACATTTTCTAATTTCCATTTTCAAAGTTTGGATCTTTGTATTGCCTAATATTACATTGCCATAGATTCCCAACCTATACTAAAGTGGGTTTAGATATTAAATGTATGCCATATTTTCAATAAAATTATTCATTACATTACCTGTGTCTGTAACCAACGTATGATTCTTTTCGTTCGTTGCTTTTATTCAAAATTTCACAAATTCACTGTTATGATGAACTGATCGTTCCCTAGGTTTATATGAATTAATGTTTAAAATAAAATATTTAGCATAAATGGTTTTATACATGTTTTACACGAAATAAAATTTATAAACATTTTAACGAAAAGGTCGAAGTTCATGACACACTTGACGTAAGTTTATTTCGAATCCATTTTAGTTTTTCTATATTATTTGTAATCGTAATGTGTTTATTCATGATACAATCGAAACAATGTAAGATAAATATAAACATTAATATCTTAGATCAAAATGATCAATGTATTCTTACAAAATGATTTAAAAAATTAATAATATATAAAAATTAATATTAAAATTTTATTGCTACTATATACCGAAAATATTTTTTAAAGGTTATTTATTAGAAAACTAATAATGATTGCCGATTATATTAGTTGTTAGTTTATTATTAAGACTCTGTGGAGATTTTAATAGATTATTATAGATTATTAATACATTTTTCCTCGAATGTTACAAACCATACGAGTCACATTAATTTTTTTTTATGTTTGAAAGAAAGAAATCAATAAGTTTAATATGAATGGTATACTATATACTTATATGTACATTTTTCTTATCTACCTGACGAAGCCACTGTATGATGAAACATTGTCGTAGAAATAAAAACAATTTTGAAACCACAGTATATATGTGCCAGTAGCTCATTAAGTATATACTTATAATTAAGTAGGTCCCAATAAATTGTATAAATTGTAAGAAAAAGTATTTTATGGTTGTGTATACAGTGTCTTTAAGTAATAATATACAATTTTCTACAGATTATGCAAACAAAAATACACGTTTACTAAAAATAACAGGATAATATTTACTTTAGTTGGATTTTCAAGAAAAATTAGTAATCTGTTTTAGTGGTATTACACTAGGAAACTAATTTTTCGACTTGAAATGATTATAATAATTATATAAGATCTACATTTTAATATATTTTCATAAACAGTTAAAACCGGTTTTAGATTGAAAATATTGCGAATTTATATTAAGTATCCCTTATTTATATACGGATTTATGCTAATGTTCAATTTTTACCTTTCCTACTTTGGTGTCTTATAAATTTATTAAATTAAATATTGCCATCTTTCAACAATTACGTTGAAGCATTTCGACACATTTATTATATAAGCAAATATGTAAAATCTGTTTTTTCTTTCTAAAATCACTCTTTTGATTTTGAAAAAAAACTATATCACAGTTCAGAAAACAATATTTTAGATAAACAAAATTTTATACATATATATAGTACATAATACAATCATAATCTAAAAGCGGATTTCAACTCACGTTTAACCTAAGCTAACTACACCTTTTTACCCTAACTTACTCCTCATTAACATGAATTCATTTAATACACAATTATTATTATTGATATTATATTATTATTATTACTGTTTCATTTTTTTGCACACATCTTCTCTTTCACTATAGAAAGCACAAATAGTATAGATCTGATCTATCCATACCTTTTTGCACTTATTTCAGTCCGATATCTTATTCAGGATTATATTCTTATCGCATTTATAGTCAGCTTTTATGGTTACGTAGAGGTCTTGTAAACACTTGAGGTTTTTTTAGGATCTGCACTAAAAGAACTGATTTTGATTTCTTGTCTAACCTGCAATTCAATTTCTTGGTGTCTAATTGTAATGTTCTTCTCTGTTTTCCCTAGGCTATCTTACCTTCAAACACCACAACTGACCAAACACAAACAATTTATTCTACATATTCATCCACATTTTTGTCTTTCCCTTATATAACATCCATTCCCACATTTTTTTTCTCTAATTTTGTTACCTTTACTTCCACCGTTTAGTCTATCGATATACTGAAGGATATTATTGAATGACGTATGCATTTCTAAACCTAATAGCCTCTTTGAATATAGTACTTATAACCTATCAACCCTACAATTGTATTATAACTCCTCAAACCTTTACTGCGTATAATTTTATCGATCTCTTTCCACATAATTTATAATTTTACACTAATTTTAAACACGTGCTTACAGATTTTCCCCCATTTTGACACTCTTGCCATATTATACATACACTCCATATACCGCCTTTAAATATTTAAACTCTCTCACTCGCTCAATCCTTTCTTCTATTCAGAATTATTATTATTCTTCCTTTCTATCTCCTTCATTTGTGCACACTATTCATTTCGTTTTACTCGCATTCTCATCAATTTTCTCGCTAGCTTTTATTTCACTTCCCTTTACGGATTCACTTATTTTGTAAACACAAGAACATCATCTGTAGACACTTTTCATTTTATTAACTTGCACTACTTTTCACCATGGGTAAGTATTAATAATTTGATGAAAAATTCAAAACAAATTGTGATGAAATGTTATTAGTGCTTTATTCGTCAAATTAATTTGATCTTCACCTAACTTAATCAACCAATTTAAGTTTTAATACGTATTTCATATTCGTTACAAACAAGTTAAAAAACAGGACACTTTTTCCTCATCACCAGATCCACCTATAACCCCACAGGAAATAGCTCTTCCACTCTAATCCAACACCATGTTTTCTTATTTATGTTATTAATACAACTCAGCCTTTAAATTTCTAAAGAATAGATAACTGAATCTTTTCTCGTCTGATTTTTCTCTCAATCTTCCAGTTTTTGTTGGAAACCAATTTTTTCTAAAACCTTCTAACACGCCTGGATCAACTGTTGTTTTATTAACTTAGATAATATAAAGTGATGGTCGTTTAACGATCACAATATCTCTTCCACTTTAATTCTACGTTGTGTTTCTTTATAAACTTCACTAATACAATTCACCATTCGTTGACAACAACTTTTTATCTACCAAATCATGGGAAGTCTTAAAATCTATTAAGAGTAGCTACAATTTTTCCTTTTTCTGTAGTTCTCTCTCTTTCTCGACTTTTCAGTTTAAGGTAGCTATCTGTTCGATAGTAAGCCGTTTTTTCCTGAAACCTCTTTTCATCACTGGAGTCTCTATGGTTTTGATAACATAGATGTTGTTTACCATTTATCATGATATTATTACATTTGATATTACCAAAATTTAACAAAACAAGTTTGTTTTAAAGCAGTTTTATGTAGGATTTTAAGTTATTTTTAATGCACTCTATATTTAAATATGTGAATTTACTCACTATCTTATAAACCAGATGACCTATTTGATGTTTAATAGCTTTATTTAATGTGCTAACAAAAATTATCTGAATATTTATAAATAAATTTGAATAAATTTTAACCGCACATGAAAAAGACTGATTTCACTTCTGATGATCTTGCACTCTCACTCAGATTTGTATTTATTGTATTTATCCATGATAAACACGATGCTGGTTTTGCCATATATTTAGGAATTTTTATTTCAGTTTATGAAATATGGTTTCTGTCATACTGACAGTAAATTTTTTTATTGAAGACGTTAAAAATTAAGCAAACAATTTTTCGACAAAACTTCTCTATTTTTTCGCTTTTTAAGGCATACTCATCAAAGTTTTCTTCCCAGCCATTGCATTAGGTTAGAGATGAGTTCCAGAGTCCAACCCCCTAACACATTGCGACTAGATAGACTACCACATAGTGATAAACCCGGGGTATTGACTCCTCTTTTGTCTACCTTTTGGAGGATTCTAGACGTAAAAGTCTTGTGTAGCTATGATTTCTTATTTTGTCTAGTTAGGATATCAGAGTCGATTGCTATTGTGCTAAAATCTAATAATTAAAGGCCTAGAACTCTTTTGATCTGCTGCCTTTCTTTAGTAACTTTATCACGGTCTTGGTTGTGAAAGCGACACTTTTGATTACCCTCCATGATTTGTATGGTTGCAAAGGAGCCCTGCTTTGATCTTCACTACAGGATATCTACAATTTAGGGCGTCACCTCTTATCTTAAAAACGCAAGATTTTATCCCTTTTACAGACACATAGCCTTCCTTGTCATTTCATCATCGAATTCATCTATTTATTCATAATGGATGCCACTTCCTCCACCTTTGTTAATATTCATATCCGAACAACCACCAGAAACAACTTCATTGAGGATTTTTTTATATCAATAATGAAAATTCAGATAATGCTTTCTTACCTAAATTGACATCCTTGGTCATCCATCACTAATGAAAGGAAATCAAATAAATAGTTAAATTGTTTAGGTAATAAGTTGACTACAAGTAAAAAATATAGCTTCCAGAAAAATAAACGCGTTTATTTGGTTCAACTTGTATGGCCACTGTAAGGACATATAGAACTAATATAACAGTATTGTTAATGTAAGAAGCTTCTACTTCGTTATACATGTTTGAATAATTAATAAAACACTTCAACTTTGTTTGTATAACACTGTATATTTTATTTTGTTATGATATTGAATATGGCAAGTGGAGTTGCCGAAACTAGTCAACAAAATAAAATATACAGTGTTATACAAACAAAGTTAAAGTATTTTATTAATTACTAATATAATAGCTTTATTTATGTTCTTATAGAATAAAAACAGAAACTAGTTGTCACTCCCTATTCGTTGTGGTTTATATACTCAAGTATGAAATATAGTGCAACGTTCAGACAATGTTTCTTATGGTGTCTACAATTAATTAAAAGTTTCGCAGTAAAAATTTATATAAAAAGTGTGTTCTTTATTTCTACCAAAAGTTGGTAAAATTTTTAGCAATTTTTCTATAAATCATTATAAGCATTTTTTAAATTAATTTGTATATCTACGAATATATCGGAAAAAATAAACTAAAGATCTTAGAAATAACAATAATATTTAGACATACTTGTATAAGTTGCTTCGAGTATATAGTTGCAATAATTTTTCATAAACATATTATATTTCTGAGATTGAAATTTTTTATATGTACATTAAAAATATCATATTATAATTCAATAATCCCATTAAATAGAAAAACATTTTTATTAATATATACTTGATTTATCAATATTTCAATCAGATTGGGAAATATCAAACGATTGATCGTTAATTGGTTGCACGGATTTAGAAGTGGCGTAAAACAAAATTCACCTGGATGCAGGATAGAGAGATACTATCAGATTATGGAAAGGTACACAATTACTTCTAAATTTTTAGACATAAATTAATCTAAATAGTTTAAAATATTAAACTAGATGTACAAAGTTGTAATATTTTAAATTTCATCATTCCCGGTATCCTAAAATGCTTCTTTAAGAGACAATACAACTCATAGCAGTAAATATAAAAAAATAATGAATAAAATAGCTAATCATACCTAGATAATACTAGTTAGAAACTAATACAAATCGTCAGAGAGGTTGTTGAATTAAAAACAGAAAAGTAATAGTAGTAGTTAATAAGATGTAAAAGTAAAATATAATATAAACAGGCGCAGATCATAGCTTTTTGGCTAAAACAATTGAAACTCGTTGAAATTATGTTTAAATATTATTAGAAAACAGTTGATAAAAATAATGGAATATTGATAGTTTATCATTAAAATACATTTGTTTAGAGGGTACATACTCACCCTAAATATACATTTATACATTTAAGTTACTGATTGTATTACCAGTTCCAACATATCTAAATTACAGAGTTATTAATTTATTTCAAGTAAAAAGCAATGTAAATAGCCTCTTTAAAAATTACACATTTATTATTTTATTTGTAAGTTTACTTTAGTTTAATTTAATTACGGGGAAGAAAATAAATAAATCGTGTACTAAATTTTTTTTGCGTTTGTCCTATATAAATTTTGTCGCATTGGTTGCAATTTATTGAGTGTATACCTGATTTTTTGAATGCGCACACAATGTATATAGGACAAACGCAAAGAAATTTAAGCACACAATTTAAATAACACATTAAAAATCAAAACCCTGAGAAATCAGCGGTCACTTATCATTCACTTAACACAGGTTATGGATTTTCAATCAACAATACAAAATTATAAAAATTTTCATTACAAATTACAAATTAAATATGTTGGAAGCAATCGAAATGAAAAGCATGAAAACAAATTACTTAATTTTGATTTAAGTCAATTAAATAATTCACTACTAGAACTAATACATACTATAATACAACAATATTGTAAACCTCTTTCACTTTGTAAACCATAACTTTTAAATTATTTTTATTTAATTAATCATAATAATTAAGTCGCCCAACTTTGTATTTATTGTATTTTTCTTCTCAATGTCATTTTAACTATTGATAAGGAACACTTCGTGTTCGAAATGTGCATCTAGTCAATAAAAACAATTTTGTGAAGAAAGTGATAATACTTTAATTAGAATTTACTACATATTAATCTTCACGTAACTTAAAAAAATACATTTCTAGATTAAATTAGTTTAACATTTAAAAATGATCGGTTATGATCGAAACACGTGACATGAAAGTGAAAATAAAAGTAATAATATGGAACATAACAAGTATATTTTTCGCCAAAATTACATATCTGGTTCAATCAAGAGGCTAGCTCAACAAGTATAAACCATAGTATAGTTTATTGACTTTTCTTTTCATCATCTCTTTCAAATTTCTTTTCTGCCAAAAAGTCCTTGTGTTTTGTAAACCGATGGTAATCTGAATGAGTTAAGTCTGAACAATATGATGATTGAAAATTTTTTATTTGAATTGTTGCACTACTTTTCTGAACTGCATCAAGATTTGTAGGACAATAAAGCTACTTTACAACATACATCGCCGTTGACTTTGAATCGCTCGCTAGAATTTCTTCAATATTAATAATAATAATAGAAAGTGATTGTTATGACTTTCCGGATAGACGTTACCGTTTTTAATTTTTTCTGTTTGTTTGGTGAATGAGAATTCTTACTATCAGGTACTACATAGCCAAACTGTCATCACTAGTGACTATGCGAGTCAAGAAAGAGACTTCTTCAAGAGAATAACGTTATTAAAAGGTTAGTCGTTTGTGTGACTTTATTTTCATCAGTTGGCATGCGTTGGACAAACCTTGAGCAAATTTTCAAATAATGCGAGTGGTCTTTAACCATTTTTTTGAATAACTGCTTTTGAATTGAACTCATTAATTCGCCATGATTGGTGGTAAATTAAAATTACATTAACATTTAATGCAAGTGAATTCCGCCGTTCATACACCCTTCAATTGACTATGCATTTCGCAAAGTCGCACATTTCTTGCGTCGAGGAATCTAATCACGGCCCTAACTTCACAACTGGCAGCGTTCTTTATTTTCTTGAACATTATAAACACTCACATAAACACACATATGTTAGTTACTACACTTATATACCTTTCGACCTCAAACCCTCTTTTTTTGCTTAACCACCGTCTTGACTTCTCCTGTTAAGGAAACCCATACCTTGGGTACTCTTCCGTTTCTTCCTTCTCCTCTCTCATCACTTTTTCCTCGTATTCTTTTCTTTTTTCCCAGAAAAAAAAACAAGAAGCAAGTGCTATTTGATTCAATCCATTGTCTGAATTGAATTGTTTATCATTCAAAGAGTTTTGTGAAGATGGAAACAAATAGTAGTCGAACGGCGCAAGGTCTGGTGAGTATAGTGGATAATCCTTCAAACCCCATCCTTGCTCTAGCAACTTCTAGCAGGTCACTAAACTTGGGTGTGGTTGCTAAGTTAAACTACTTTCTCCTATATAACATGGGCTTCTTAAAAATAGAAGTATTAAAACTACTCTTTTAAATTGTCTAATTACCAATTTAATATTAAAGAAGTCAGTAGTTTAATATGTGAAATATTTTTACGGCAGTACCTCTTGTGTATATGTTGACAGGGTTTAATGCCCCCTTATGATCCCGATAGCCAACAGTCTCAGTGCTCTGCGCCGCCAATTCACGTTTAGTTGAGCCTTGAAACATCTTACTTTCCGATGGGCCCCCGATATTTGCCAGGAGTCAGCCAATCGCCAAAGTAATAGACGCCGCGTCGGCTGCATCTTTCATGATGTTGAAGCTGAAGAGAGAATTTACATCTCGATTTACCTCGATAGACCGCAAAATATTTCAGCTTCGGGGCCACCTAGATGTCCAGGCTAAGGATGTTGCTTGTTACTTGCCTCGCGTGTCTCTATGTCCTTCTCCTGGAGATCCATGTTACCATCATCTTACGTGCGGGCTCACTAGTATTAGGATACTTCGACCATCTCCGGCATTGGCAGTTGTAGCACTCCGTTGTATGTGACGTTTAATATCAGCTGTCTAAGAACTGAGCCTTGTGGAACGATTCACGTTGTCCGAATGCTATGGGTACAGCCCGAGTCAGGTTGGGTCTCAATATGCGTTACACCGGTAATGGCCTTATTATTGCTAGGATCTCAGTAGTTTACTCTCCAGTTCGCACTCTAGCGAGAAGCCCCTCAGAGACCAGCTTAAGGTCAATAATCGACGTAAAGGTGTCGCGAAGAAACCTGGGGGCGTTTCCTACATTGGCTAACTCCAGTTCCGGCACAGATGGGATCTAGTAGGTCCAGTATGTTTTGCCCCAGTGCGGGGATTTGTAATTGAAGTCGCCGCCTGTCAATGCTGGGCAATTTGCTCCTCGAACAACTCTGTTTCCAGAGGCATTGGGAGATTGTCCGATGCCCGCTTTTAGCAAAGATCATCACATTAAAATGAAACATTCCACTTCTGATCACAGAAAACAATCAAAAAAGCTTCTAACGGTATACCACATGGAAGTATTGTATATGAGATCCATTATTATTTATTATTCTCAATAATGAAATTTGCCAAAAAAATCCACAAATTTGTAATTTAATTAATTATGGAGATGACACAAATTTATTGATAGAGGGTTTATGGACATAATTAATAAAGGTATCATACGTATGCATTTAATTAAAAAATGGTTTGAGGATAATAAATTAATTTTAAAACAAACTAAAATTATTTTAAACCAACCAGTCATTATTAACTTCAGATACAATGAAATTAAATGGAGTTTTCTATAATTTAAAAGAAATGTAAAATAGCTATGAATTATGTTATATGAAACCTTATTTCATTAACAAACTCTGCAATAAAAAGAATAGCACAACTCTGTATATTTCTATTTTGTAAATATAAATGAAATAATTTTATTACTGTGTTAATTAATTCTAAGTAACAAAGTCTATAGTGTAAGTAAATATTATTACCAAAGTTATTGTGTTAAGCTAATCCGATAATCCAACCCTAGCACATACTTCTTAAACTATACACCTACTACCCTCCATATAAACTTTCACCTAAACTGTACACTACCCAAAAGTTACGTTTCTTTGCATAAAAACACAAACACAGGGAATATAAATATGAATATGAAGTTTCATCAAGTGTGAAATCATTATTTAAGTTTAGCTACTTAAGAAAATGAAAACCGGTAAAGTAGGACAATTTTTAAATGAAAGCTTTGTGTAATTAGCGTTATCGTACACGCTTTATATTATAAACAGACTTCTCCAGTTTCATCGATCCATTATTCCATTACAAACTGAATATAATTATAAATAACATTAAATTCAACACCGACTCTGAAGTAATTAATAAACACAACAAGAAAATAATGTTTCTATAAAATTTAAATATAAGGGTAACTACTCCCTATATAAAATTTATGGTTATCGCACAAATCCATCGGGGGATGCCCTTAAATTCTACGTGTAATGTGGCAGTGACACCATTAATTTAGGTGCGGCCTCTGGTTGGACATTAAAAATCCTCACTGTGAAATTTCCACCGGTAACAATTTCCATTTATTAAAACGGTCTCGATTTTAAATATCATTCCGTTGCTAAAAATATAATCTCTTCATCCATAACGATTACAAAAAAAGGTCTATAGGGCAGTTAAAATGTTTAAATACACAATAATGTAAATAAAATTATGATTTAAGTATAATTGCATGAAAAAGTTACAATTCTGGTAGATTTAAAATTTAACTGCAAATATCTATTAAACACAAATATAATCTACTTAGTTACTACAGTCCAGTCTTTATACATTGTGTACTCCGCGTAACATTACTAGAATAATTTATGCCTGTGTGACTCATGGCATCGCAGCGTCAAGAGCATCGGAGTGTAAGTGGTTTCCTGAATTATTTATAATGAATTACTCCCAAAACTAGTTAAACAGGTGCTAATCCGACGTTAAGTAAACACGAGAAATTAGGGAATACGTCTTAATTAAATTAGGGTGCATGAATTACAGTCGCTCTCGAGTGAAAGTTAACATTAGTATTAGTTTACCTGCAAATGCTGATTTATGAAAATAATCCCGGTGTGATGTGTACAAATTTTATGGTGTTATAGTTGAATTACTAAAACTAAAAAGTAATTCAGCTGCAAACATTGTATTAACACGATGCATACTATTTGTTAACCCTTTCAGTACCATGGTTGCTTAATATTTAGTTTGAATCGAGTGTCAGTATAGGCAATATACGTTCTTTAAATTACATACAATTATACTTTTAAGAATATGAAAATATATTCGTTGAATATTTTTAAAACGCAGGTGTACAACTATTTTTTTATATTGACTCTCTTCCAAATTATTAAAACGAACCGAAAAGTTGGTATCTAGCTTCAAATATTTAGACCAATTATGTTAGCACATTGAATAAAGCTAATAAACATCAAAAACATCAACATCATAAACAGAAACTTAAGTACTTATTTGATTTTAATTTTTTCATTTGCAAAGAATTGATTAATTTTTAATAATAATATTCAAGCCACTTGTTTAAGCGTAACAAACATAATAAGTTTCACCCAGAAATAAGTGAGATCATTATTCAAGAAATAGTAACATACATATTTACAATAGACTAAATATAATTTAATTTATTAATGTTTCTGTAATTAAATGTAAAAATAAATAAATAAATAATAGTTTCAAGTGGTAAATACCTGTTTAAATTTAATATAACCATAATTACTTATAATTTAACCTATCTAGGTGATAAAGTAATTATCTATAGTAAGAAACTGCCATGTATATATTACGACTAATTACGTGATCTAGAGGCTGTTAGGAGGACCATAACGGACACCCTTTGGTTATCCGCGCGAATACACGTATTACTATAATCCTAACATAGTTATAATTTATTAGCAAGTGCAACCTTAGAGGGGACATTATTAAATATTTCCACAATATATCGCGCACACATAGATTTCCCCGGTACGTATATCGCACAGACGTAAATGGCGGAGGAGCCGGGTAACGGCGTATCCTGTGGGAACTGCGGCTTAATGTCGGAAGCCGCGAAATGTAACTTTAATTCAGGCCAGGGTTGCTGCGCTGCTGTTTGCCAGCTCGACTGGACTTGTTTAAAGCAAATTTGAACGAATTTAATTAAAGTGGGCACAAGCAGGATTAACGCCTTGAGGAGTCCGCGTAAATTATTTAGCTCGACTTTGAGCGAAAGGTAAACCGATCGATGGATTAATTCCGCCGATGCGATTAAAGTTCATGTAAACTGGGTATATTTTTCTCTGCCGCTTTGTAATAATTCTATATCCGTAATATAATCGATTTATGTTTGTATGTAAAATATAATTACACAATTTTATATAAAATATATATTTCTGTTATATAATAATTTAATTTTATATTGAACTTTGAATCCAATTATTTCAGTCGTATACGGCTTGTAAATAATTTGTTATTGCACAAAAAGTATGTTTAATGGCTTAATAAATATTCTGGCAAGACTCTACACTCTACGTTTTTTTAAATTAATTATTATTTATTATCTTTGTTGACTAATATAAAATCACTATTCAACATTACATTTTTGCGTGTGTGCTATTAAATTATGACGACAGCATGTGAACGCTTAAGATTAAGTTTTGTTAAATTAAATCTATTTAAATTAACCTACGAATTACTTCAACCCAAAATTTAAATTGAGTACTCCGACCTTTCCCCTATATCCGCACCAAAGTACAGGCGATAACAATTTTAGGGCGTTTTTTATTAGATTAGGGATAATAAAAATTAATTTAAAAATACAAAAGGTACAATTTAGGTATTGTTACAATTATTGGAAAATATTTATTTAAAATTTTAATGTACTATAATTTTGCATATATATACATACATCTTTATTTGGACAAATATAATACATAACATTAATAACATTCAATATGAAACAGATATATGGTGTTAGTCCGTCTGGGCTATAGACCTTCGGTCTTTCTGCCCTGTCTGAATTTAAGGTGAGCGAAAAAAAAAAATATATTTGCTAGCTAGCTGAACTGTCCTGATTATTCGTACAAATGAATTGATGAATTATGAGGGGAGAATTTTGCATATTTTTGCGTTTATGCTGTTCTTTGATAAAATGTACATCGTATATTGAATATGTTATATATAAAAAATCAATCAAAATAATATTATAGTACATAATATAGATGACAATGTCTCATTCCAAAACACTCATTCATTTATGCTGTATGATTTCTTTTAATATTTACATCTACAAATCTTCCTGGTTATTTAAAAATAATAGTTCCCGGCGCATTCACCATTTTGTTGCCTTTTTATTAAAATTGAAACACGTTTCACTCTTATTTTTATTCACATTCTTGTGATAAATAAAGTTGTATATATCTATTTATATTATATACAAATTTATTTATTAACAGAGAACACTTGCGTTTTACACAGGGTGGGTATTTTTTGTTGTTTTTGTTAATCTCTGAAACTATAGGAGGTAAATAAACGACTAAGAAGACATAGTGGTACATTTTAATGAACCAAATAAATTGGCATTCTACAATATACATTTCTAAACGTCATATAACAATTAAGAAATATCTATTTAAATTTAAATTTCGCAAATGTTGCCATTTTTTAATTTTTAGTTACCATCAGATTTTGTTTATATAATAACAATTTCTGCAACAACTGTACCTTTCTAAATATTTCTTTTTGGATAGTGGACCCCACAAAACTATTAAGATATCTCTTTATTACATTTTTATACAAAATGTGGGCAAAATAACATTTTTTTTTTCTTCTTCTTCTTCTATGTATTGTTAATAACAGAATATTTTTTATTGAAATTATCTAATAAGCAGAAATATATAATAAATTTGAAAAAAGGAAAATAATTGAGACAACACATTCGCAATATTTGGTTGCGGCCGAACTAGCGTTAGCGAGACTTAGTTAGCAAAGTTAGTTCGGGCCAGTAATTGGATGGGTGATCGGTACCATTTACCATTGGGATACAATTAATGATGCTTTAGAGTGACGGGGTCGATCCTTTAAAGTAACAAATTCATTTACACATACAAAAATACACAAATAACACGGTGGATAGTCGATAGCCAAACACTACTACTACTCATTGAAAAATAAAAGAGAAATGAATAATAACGTCTATAAATATGAAAGAGTACTTATCTGAACCCTTGAAAAAAACCTAATAATTTTCATAAGAGATTTCTGGAAAATTCCAACAAAATTAAACAAGAATTGCCACAATATTTCGACCAAATAAAGCGAGAAATGATGAAAAATTCTTTACAAAAATTAAAAGTAGTTGGTGAAAAATTCTTTTAATCTTGAAGTAATATAACTAGAAAATTATAAAATACTACATGAAATATATACAATAATCGAAAATTTTGGAAAGATACAAAAAAGTAAAATTAATGATATATTCTATAAATCTGAAGGATAAATATTGATGAGAAATTACAAAAAAATTAACAAAATAAATCAAGAATTGCTAAAATATTCTCA
The DNA here is from genome assembly GCA_963969525.1 of Ontholestes murinus. Lineage (NCBI taxonomy): Eukaryota > Metazoa > Arthropoda > Insecta > Coleoptera > Staphylinidae > Ontholestes > Ontholestes murinus. The sequence goes on from OZ018396.1 coordinate 18,090,510, forward strand.
TCAAACAAATTAAGATATACAGAAAAAGATATACAAAATATATTATTCTTAAGAAAATATCCCTAAAGAGTTCTACAATATAATACTCCTAGAAAAAAATAAGAAAATTTAAAAAAAAAATTAAAATAAAATTAATGATAATTTTTATAAATCTAAAACAGAAATTGCTACAACCCCCAAAAAAATCCTTATAATTTCGAAGAGACATCTCTAGAAAATTTATTAAAATAAAACAAGAATTGCTAAAGTATTCCAATGTGATCGGAATAACCGAAAAATGATGGAAAATTCTTTAATGAATGAAAGACAAGTTGTAATAACCTCAGGGAACATGACTAGAATATTCTAGAAGTGCACAGGAAATATATAAAACTAACGAACACAATATAGTTAACATTTGAAGAAAATTATTGATAAATGAAAGACAAATTAATCATAAAAGAAATTCTAAGAAAAAAAATGAAGAAAGTTTTGGTACATTCTAAAAACTAAAACAAAAAAGTGAAATAATCGAGAATTCTTGAAAAAAGTAGTTAATAATAATGAAGAAAACCAACATAAAGATTTTATGTTTGATAATGAATAGCTGTTAGTTTAAATTCAATCATTTTAAGTTCATCATGACTATAGAACTCGAAATTATCTGCAGTTCCAACCCAATGTGTGAGTATATATTTTGTGGAGACTACAGCCTTCCAAATGCCACTTGGGAAAGTTCTGGAGAGAATGTGTTGAGCGTACGAAATAATAGTTATCCCGCAGACGTTCTATCAAATGTTTTAAATTTCCACCATCTACTCCAAGTGAATCAAATTCCAAATGATAGAAACGTGCTACTGGATCTGGTATTTTCGAACTCTCCTGGTTTGTGTATAAGCCGTGCTAGTAATAATTTGTGTGACCCTAGTGTTCATCATATCCCATACATGTTAAATGTTTCATTATCATCGCTGGAATTTACTAGTGAAAAACCGGAATCAATATTTGACTTTAGATCAGCGAATTATAACGAGATTAATGAGTTTTTAGCGTGCGTAGATTGGGATCAAGTCTTTTCTAGTAGATGTGTAAATGAAAATGTCCTTAATTTTAATAATGTTTGGCACTCCGTTTTTAATTTGTTTGTTTCAATTAAAATTTTGAAAACATCCAATTACCCAAAATGGTTTAATGGTAAGTTAATTAGATTAGTTAAAATAAAAATAAAAATGGCCCACGCAAAATATAAAAAAGTGGTTTATTCTCCGATTATGAGATATTTAGAAGTAAGCGTCAACAATGTTCCGATATGAATAACATACTTTATAATCAATATATCCCTCGTATTGAAACTAAAATTAGTAATGACCCAAAACATTTTTGGAATCACGTAAATGTATGTCGCAAAACAAATGGATTTCCAAACAAATGTACCTTAAGAATTATTTAGGTGATACTACTAACATAAGGTTGATTTGTTTGCATCGCATTTTGCTGCGGCATACAAGGATCCCTATCAGGGTGTTTCTAATTTTGTTGGAGATAAAACTATTGATCTGACAAATCTCAATGTTACTTTTACAGAAGTATTTAATAATTTATCGTCTCTCTCGGAGTCTTGTGATACTGGTCCAGATGGTATTCCTGCTTATTTTTTAAAAAGGTGCGTGTATACATTAAGCAAGCCAATACATACTATGTTCTCTAATTCATTATCTTCTGGTGTGTTTCCTCACTGTTGGAAGGACACCTTTATTGTACCCATTTACAAGAATGGATGTAGAAGTAACATAGAGAACTACAGAGGAGTATGTATACAATCAGTTATACCAAAACAGTTAGATTTGTTAATTTCTGAACAGCTTATGAGGTCTTGTGTGCAAACAATTGAAAATCGGCAACATGGTTTCCTTAAAGGCAAATCGACTGTGACCAACTTAATGCTATATCAAACGTTTTTGTCGGACGCATTCGAGAATGGCCTGCAGGTTGACGCGATATACACTGATTTCTCTAAAGCGTTTGATAGAGTACAGCACAGTGTATTGATTGATAAATTGAAATTGATGGGTTTTGGTGATAATGTGGTTAATTGGCTTAATAGTTTTTTAAGTAACCGTACACAGCGTGTCCGTATTGGCAAATGTATTTCAAAATACATACAGGTGCCTTCTGGTGTGCCACAGGGCTCTCATTGTGGACCAATTTTATTTATTCTTTTTATAAATGATATTGGATCATATCTGAAACACAGTAATTTTCTCCTGTATGCTGATGATCTAAAGATCTATAGAAGTATCAGTTCTAGATATGATCAAATATGTCTCCAGGATGATTTAAATGGTTTAGCTTTTTGGTCTGAACATAATCATCTGGAACTTAATTTAAATAAATGCTTTTACATCTGTTTCTGTCGTAGATTTAGTAGTAGCTTTGAATACTTTATTAATAACCACCAACTGGTGCAGGTATCTGAGATTAAAGATTTGGGGCTAACCTTCACATGTAAATTGAATTTCTCGAAACATATTTCAGATACCTGTAACAGATCGTTGAAACATTTGGGGTTTATCAACCGGTTCTCGGTGAATTTCAAAGCTACTACAGTAATATCACTATACTTGACATTAGTTCGGCCTCATCTTCAATATGCTTCTCATGTTTGGTCTCCGTATACCAGTACAGCTTCTCAAAAACTGGAAGCAGTCCAAGGCAGATTTTTGAAATTAATGCATTTTAGATTGAATAGAGGCGGTACTTTTAGCCACAGTGGTATGCTACCCGCATTAGATATTAGGTCATTAGCAGAACGGAGAATGTTTATGGATATGTTATTCTTGTACAAGTTGGTAAATGGGCTAGTTAATTGTAGCGAACTTTTAGTTCAATTAAATTTTTACATTCCGCGCTGCCCTCAAGTTAGGCATAAACCTTTATTCCGATTAGATTTTCATCCGACCAGGTATGGGATGTTTAATCCGATGGGACGCATTATGCGCTACGCTAACGAAATTAGTACCAACACCAATTTTGTACTGTTTGCACCAACATTAGAATATTTTAAAAGAAAATTACGACGTGTGGATTTATCTAATGTCATTCATTTATTGTAATTTTAATCTGTTTTTTTACAATTTTTTAATCCGTTATTTTATTATTGTTTGTAAAATGTTTGTTTCATGCTTGTTTGTTTTATATTTTATTTATTTATTTATTCTACATTTAGTATGTGATATTCCGGCTGTGATATTTACTTACCTGTGATCTGATTTATTTTTTATTATAATTTTATTTTACTTATTCTTATTATTTTATTAATTTTTTACTTTTATTTATTTTATTTGCTAATTTTTACTATTTAAAGTTATTTTATAGATTAGGAGTAACATTGAGATTTGAAAGATGTTTTGCTTAGGAGATTGGATCATTTTTCAATATTTTATGTTTTTGTTCACTTAATTTGTTATTGTATACTTGCATGTTATCGATGCTTTTTTGTTTGTAGCTACAATTTTCATGTATTTATTTATATTGCTTATTTGTTTCATGTGTTGTACTTAAATTCATATAATTATGTAAAGGAGATTCCGTAAATAAATCATTATTATTATGTATGATTAAAGTAATAAAACAAAGCCATATTGATTATAAAAATGGCGCCTTCAAAGAACAAAGATAAATTAGTGCGTGTTTTCTGTTCGGTAGCAGTTGTGAAAACAGTGGTATGCGTAGACTGTAATAAGAATTACCACCCGATGTGCATCCTAAAAGTTTGTGGAACCACGGTCGACAATAACGGAAATATTCACTGTTGTGGTGTGCTAACCTCCAAAGACAATGACTCATTGTCGGACTTTGATACTGTTATAAACGATTCCAATCATGTGAGAAATCTAAACCATATTATATCAAGGATGAGTAAATCTCGGAACTAAGGGATAAAACTGATGTTTTAAAAAAGAACATTTAATTACTTGAATGTCTCAATAACTTAGCGACTGCGCCATCTCTTTCACCTGTCTTCACTAAAATATCAAAAGATGATGAATCGAACTCCAATAAATTGAATTTTAATAAAAATACAATCCATGCATAAACCAACAACATCAACGGACTCAATTCGGAGATATTAACCGAGAACAGAAATAAGGAAGCAGCCGAAACCGATAATTCCGAGACCGATACTTTGACAATTCTAAATAAAGGACCGTCCATTACTGACAAGGACCTTGGTGGTACGATAATGGATATTAATACAAATACATCAAGAACCATCACACCGCAAGCTGTTCTAGGCACAGGAAAAAACCTCTGTTCTATTACAACGACTACAACAAACCTTTCCACCTACATAAATGATCATATAACTAAGGAAGATGTCATTGAAGAATAAAGTTCAAAAAAAGCTCGCAAATCCTTATCAATAATACCAAATTATGAATTTATTAACAATATGCATCCGGAAAAGTGGTGTAAAGAATCAAAATTCAGGCATACCAACATAAAATCGACATTTCGTGACTCAAGGAAATCACTCAAATCAACCAAACGACATTCTCGTTAATGATAATGTTATCCCAATTAAGTCCGTTTACATTCTTACGTATTTGAGAACTATAACTTAGTTTTAAATGTAGATATAATAAACGGGGTATCAATTTATATTTCCAAAGAGATCAACTTCACGCAATGGCCGACTATATATAATATTGATACAATCTCTTCATTTGAATACTGTTGCTCGATACTTACTGAATTAGTGTTAATATCGTATATCGTCCACCAGATTCTAACTTAAACATCTTTAGTAAAGAATTGGAGGCACTACTACTTAAATTGAAACTAACACTGCAATCATTGTAGGCGGTGATTTAAACAAAGATTTAAATATAAAGACGGCATTTAACTTAGACCTTTTAAATTTATTCCAATCTTTTAACTTAACACCATACTTACCATAAACGATAATACTCGAATCTGCACTCACTCACCAAGAAAAATTGATAATGTATTCATCAAAAGAAATAACTGTTTTTGTCACAGATCCAGGTTTATCTGATCACTTAGCTGTATTTCTGAAATGTCTCGTTCTCATGATAGTAATAAAAATAGTTTTCCCACCTTTAGACGTTATTTTAATGAATGTAATATATCAAAGTTCATAAAGTTATTGGAAAATGAAACACATATAAAGGTTTTTGAATCGGGAAATTTTGAAACAACTGTTTTATAATAATGTATAACTCATTTTGAAACAAGTTTCCCAAATCTGAATCCTCATCTAAAAAATATCCCAAATTTAACTCACGGACAACACCAGAATTAATTGAAGAAGGCGAAACGCTAAGACACCTACACAAATTCAATAATACAGATTATGTACTATTTTTGGTTTGAGTTTACGTGAAGTGAAGTAAGGAATAAAACTATGTATTATTTTCATTTACAGATTATGTAGACTTTCATATTATAAGAGGAAACTAAAAGATTACAAGAATCAAATTCGAGAGAGGAAATTAGGTTATAATAATAATTTCACTCAAATAAGTGCAAAACTGCTTGGCGAATAATAAAAGGTCATTGTGATAGAAAACAATATCCTAAAAAAAATGTGTAATCTGAAGGGAAAATCTCTTTAAAATAAAACTAAAATTGCCAATAACTTTATTAACACATTTCTTAGTAAACTATTTAATACATTAAATATCAACAATAGTAACATCCCAGAAAATAATATTACCTATAATGAAGAATCAATATTCCTTACGCCAATTTCAGTTAACGAAACTCTCAATATCATATTTGAAGCAGCCAATAAACCATCCAGTGGAATAAATTTAAAAATACGAAAACATTTCGTGAATCTACAACAGTGAGTCTTACTAATACTACAAAACAAATTAATTTGAAACCACTACTCTTCTGGCTAGTACCTCGACAGACATTGAATAAAACAAAATTAATTTGCGTGTTACGAATAGTGCAACTATAAAAGCAACACTAATTTGAATGAAATTATTTCTGTTGAATAAACTAATAAATGATAAAATGTATTTTAGATTGTTTAAATATGACTATAACACGAAAAATGTCTGATTTCATTAAATTAAATTAGCAAAAGCAATTAAAAATCTAGCATTCAAGTTTATAATCATCTGCAGACACGTGTTTCGATCTTTCGATCTCTTCAGTACAGCTTTATTATAAAATTGATTTTAAATACAAATAAAAACATTTCTCATTGCTGTAGATTCACGAAATGTTTTCGAATTTTTAAATTTATTAATTACTAAAATATTAGATAGAGCGAGAAACGATGAAAAATCCTTGAATGTTGTCGGCGTTAACTTGGTGGTACATTTTAATAAGATAATTAAAACACTTTAACTTTGTTTTACCACAAAAAATATTTATTGCTGTGACTATAGTTTCGAACATTCACTGTTCATTATCAAACATAAAGTACTTAAAAATAAATTAACAGGTGTTATTTATATGCCTTCGAAAAGAGGAGAGTACATCAGGTCAGTCTGGTCATTAAGAAGGGAAAAACCGGGATTAATTTTGGCTTTATGAATTTCTAGCGCTTCCAGTAAATCCATTTTACGGCCTTTATCCGTAAAGTGGATTACTGAAAGTACATCCTTGCCGAAAGTGTGATTATTTTCTATTAAATGATTAGCAAAAGTTGAGTTGTTATGTTTTAATCGAAATGCTCGTTCGTGTTCTTTTAGTCGTGTTTCAAAATTACGACCAGACTGACCGATGTAAATTCCTTTACATGATTCGCAAGTTAATCTATAAATGCCGGATTTTTTCATAATGTCTATTTTAGTTTTAGGGTTAACTTAAAATCCAATATTGAGAAACTATCTCAGAGAGTTATCACATTACAAAATGTATCATTATCAAACTGTAATGGTGATAACACTATTATAATAGAAATGGATGACCGCAAAAAAAGGGAACAATACTTACTATTTTTAAATATTGAAGAATCTTCATCTACAAGTATAAAAGATCAAATTTCTGATAATAAATTAATTATTAATTCTTTATTGCAGCTTATTATTAAAAGCTAATTTACATAATGTATATGAAGACATTTCCTTGATTGAGTGGGATTTCTTATACACTCTAAAAAATGTTGATTATGTTTGTAATTACTTGTACTGTGAGCTATACAAAATTATTGATAAACATGTTACAAAATTTCATATGTAATCAAAGAAGACCAACCATGGTTTAATAATCATATTAAATCTGAGTTGAAAACGAAAGAAACGCTTAGAAAGAAGTATGTAAGGAGCAAAACTGATTTAAACAAGTTTAACTACAATAAAATACGTCGGTCTTTAAAAGTAGAGATTCAAGAAGCTCGTCACAATTATATTCAGTCTACAGAATAAATGTTGAAGGATGATTCTGCAAAATTTTGGAGCTACATTAACTTGATGAAAACTTCGACAAGAATTCCAGGAACCATGAAATACTCCTAAAGCTATAATCGCCGAATTTGCAATTCATTTTAAAACAGTTAATTCTAATTTTCATCAGGACAAAGAAATTGAAAATAATCAGAAAACTTCTCTTACGGGGAACATTAGAATAGATGACAAAATTGTACTCAAACATTTAAAAACTTTAAGGGCTAAATTAATATCAGGAATTGATCTCATTCCTTAATTTTTGTTAAAAGATTGTGCTACTAAACTTGATAAGCCTTTAACATATATATTTAATTTAATATTGGATACTGGTGTTTTCCTCACTTTATGGAAAATGGTCCGAATTTGCTCATTGTTTAAATCAGAAAATAAATTGATAGTAGAAAATCCCAATTCTTAGTAATTTCTCCAAAGTTTTCGAAAGTGTAATAAGCGAGCATATCTTATCGAATATTTGAATTAGTTTGTCACCTCACCAGCATGGATTTTTATCCCATGGATCAACAGCTACCAACTTATTTAACATAACGCAAACTATCTCTAATAATTTAGACAGCAACTACCATACAGATGTTATATACATGGATATGTCGAAGGCATTCGACCGGATGGCACATCAGACCATGATACGCAAGTTGAAGACTTTTTAATATGAATGATGAGATAATAAGGGTTATATAATCTTATCTATCTAATCGAGAATATATTGTTAGATATAAAGGTGTAAGATCTTTTAGTTTCAGTGCCACTTCTGATGTACCTCAAGGCTCCAAACTGGGACCCCTTTTGTTTTCACTTTTTATAAATGATGTATGCAGCTCTATCAACTCTTTAATTACTCTAATTTATTATTGGAATTTAAGTATATTTCAATAAGTGATAGGCACAAGCGTGTCTGTGTCTTGTACTTATAAATAAGTTAATAATACGTTAGACGATTCGGATACCATCTCTTCCATGTACCGAAGCTTGCAAGCAGAAATTCTAATTCTTTTTCATATAATACACCTCACACTCTTCATCATAGCTATTGACCTTTTTATAAATTATACAAATCATATCGTATGTGTTATATTTAGTTCCCTATATTACATATTATAATTTTATATTCTGTTTTGTATATTTGATGTTAATTAAGACTCGAATGTACTATTGCAACCTAAAACACCTTGAGAATATTAGCAGTATAGGAAAGAGTATTTCAACAAACGTCAGCACTTTCTCAACAATCCAAATTATTAGATGTACTCTTGTGCTTAAATTTAAAGCAGTCAAAACTACAGCTACGAGTCGATACCTTCATGTTCTGAAATCTGAGAATAATGTAAGAACTAAAAATATATATATATATATATATAATACAAAGGATACTTTGGCAAACAAGATGGAAAAAAAAACTTTCGATGACTACATAAAAACTTTGAAGTAGAAATTTAAACGATTCAGGATTAAAATTAAGACTTCGATATACCTAGAATATATTGTATATACATCTAAATTTACAATAAAATAATAAGCAGTTCCAAGGGATTTAGGTTAAAATCAAGTTTCATTTGTCTATGCTGCTATTACCAATGATACGTTCATGTCAAAACATTTTATAATAATTTAATAAATATGTTTAAACATGTGTACTTGGTTTGACTCTACAACCATAGTGTTGAAATTCTAAGAATTTTTCTGCATTATGATTTAGTTTGATAATTATTACCGTGTAATCGAAAATAGTGACAGTAAATTAAAAAAGTAAATTGTTTTCTTGGCTTTAATTAATGAAAATATACCATAAAGTGAACACCACTAATATTAAAGAATTTATAAATTCATTTTTCATAACTTTGCGATAAAGAAATATTTAAACAGTTCTCAATTATCTCTATTTCATTATAATTAATGATAAAAAATACACATAATCAATCTTAAAGATTGTTTTATAACAATATTTACTTAAAAATAATTAACCTAATGTAATAATAATCCATGCATAATTATTTTTATATTGCCTCCTGTTGTCTTTCATTTTGTAATTTAAGTAAATGAAATTCGTTGTATGATGTAAATTCCGAGAGGAAATAAAACCGGTGAGAAAACGCTGTAAATGTATTGCGTGTCGGATTTATTTTCCGCGTTTTCAGTATTTTTTTCTTCGCTGTGGACAACCCTCGGATGGGGATTACTTTATGCGACGGCTGTCATACAGGAGTTTTCAGTTACACAGATTTCCAACTGATCTATCCTTAGGATTACGTGGACGCTCGCCTCTATTAGTACGTGGAGAAATTTATTATAAATCTGAATTATTAAAGCAAAATATTTGCGATTACTTTCCATTTAAATAAAAGGTGGTATCATTACATTATTAGATTTAAAAGAGTGATGATAGAACTAATTCTAACGAAAATCTAATAATCTATTTATCAAATATTCCATTAATTCAGCTGATGTTGAAAATCATTCCATTATCAACATCTATAATCAATAATTGCATAATCGATGATATCAGCGAGTAGTTTTTGTATGTTACAAGTGTATGTTCTTTTTGTAGGAGGGCCAAACCTAAATTAAAGTGAGAACAAAATTTGTTCGCGATGGACCCTCAAATGCAGATGAATAATCATCATGCTAAGAAAAAGCGAAAATCTCACGGCAAACGGTGAGTAATCATGGAATGGAATCAATCGAATCGATCATGATCCATAAATCTGTCTCTCTTCACTCACCGATAATCATGTTCAATTAAATTATACGAATTATATTAAAGTGCAGCATCGTTTTCTTTTATCGTAACGCTCATTTTGTAACCATTTTTGTAGTATGGGAAGTAGACTAGATAGATAATTGAAAATTCAATGTTTTCATTTATGTTATGGTGATTGATTTCTACAAATATTTCAGGAAAACTGTGAAATAAACAACGATATATACTCAAATAATTGATGTGTTTCTTTGATCTCTTAAAAAAATAACAAATAGCCAAATTTCTAGGGATTCTAACAGGAGAAGAATTTTTTTACATAAATTTATATGAAGATATTATAAAAAAATGTACTTACTCAAAATAAATGGTAATTAGCATGAACTATTTTAATAGAATTGTTTGCTGTGATCACATTATACATAATTCTACAAAATACCGCTTATTTTATTTATTGATTTAGATAATGCCAGGAGCAATTAATTAAAATACACGTTCGTGGAATAAGGTTATTATTGTCATGACACATTTTGAAAATAGTAACTAGTGTTAGCAGTACCCCTTTGAGAAAATGATGGTTTAAAACAACATACTGATAACTAAAAACTTAAAATTGCTCAGTTTAAAGGAAAGTAAACAGATCAATAAATTGGAAAAGGCATTGAGGAGATTTAAACTTTTAGCCAAGGTTAAAATTCCTGAGTTTACAATCTTGTCTATCTATTATCTTTTTATATTCTTGATAATACTGTACAGAGGTGTAAGTAATTCAGATTTTTAATTAATTAGTGAAACAACCAATTAATTTGATTACCTATTTTTAAATATTTCACCAACTTATACGAGAAAGATTAGAAAATGTAATATTTTTAGGCTGCCTACAAAAAATAGTGTATAACAGTAACTTAATATCAATATTATAATACAAATTAAGTATTAGTGTGAAGTGTATACTGCAAATAGCCTGCATTTCTAATTATTTAGTTGCTAATTTATTCGTTTTTCATTTCGTATATATAAAAAATAGATGATAATGAAGAGAAATCATTATTCCTCAATAAATTATGACCGACCTCATTAAGATTATTTATTTAATATTATTTTTTTAAATTATTTAATTAGATTGTTAATTGAAACACTTGATAAAATTTTTGCGATTCTCAATTTTCATATAATAGTATTTTGACTAGATTTTTAATCGGTGATCTGTAATGAGCACTCTGTTAAAATATCATCATTAATCGATTATATACCATATGTCATTAATCATATGTCATTTTATTTATTATCTATTGTCATATACTTGTGTCACATGCAAACTGAAGAAATTGTTGTATATCTCAATTTGCATCTGGTAGTGATTTTAAGAAATCTGTCAAGTTTCTCAATTTCTACTTGATAGTGATTTTGACAGAGTTTTTATCTGTCAAATTTTGCATGTCTTTATCATCTGTCATCATAATTTATCATCTGTCATCTGTCAAGAGTAACTTATCATGTACCATCTATGACCATTATTCTGTTTTCTGCTACCTTTCATCTGTCATCCGTTATTTACTCATTGGTAAAATTGTTGTAAATCTCAATTTTAACAAAATATTGATTTTGTCTGATAGTTTTATTAGTCACTTATCAATAATCTTCTCTCATCTGACATAGAACATTATCATCAGTAATTATTCATCTATTGTCTATCATTTGGTCATTGATCAAATTGATCGTAATTTTTACGTTAAGTAATTTTGATAGATAATTTTATCTGTAATCTGTCTTTTGTCATTTACCATCTAACTATCATCTGTGATCGATCTTTCTTAAATAATACACATCAAAACAAATTATTTAATTTAACTATACATAAAATTTTGACGGAAAGACAAAGAAGCACGGACAGAGTTCACAATTAAATATGTTCTTCCACTCTAACCCAATCCATCACCATGATGTATCAAGGGTCCTTGTTTTGTCGGCATCTGGAATGTTAGATTTCTGTTTTTGTTCAATTCTTTTATCACCTTTTTCGGAGAGATTTTTTTTGGCTATTGATGTCAGCATGGCAGACAATAAAATCTATTTGTCATCAGCCACCTATCATTTACGATCTCTAATCTATAGTAGTTCTAAGAGATAATTTAACTGTCAACTCTATTAGCCATCTATCATCTGTGTTTAGATATTGTCATCAGACAACTGCCGTAGATTATCATTGATCTATTATCTATCAGTTATCTGTCCTTGATAAAAAAAAAATTCTCAGTTTTCACCTGAAAGGTGATTATGTTAACAGATAATTTTATTTATGTATCACTATCACTTGTCATTTATATTATTAGATTAATAAACATTGTTACATATCAGCTATCATTAGCCACCTGCCATCTATGTTACCATCTATCATCTGTCATTTGCTCTTTGATAAAATTATCGTGATAATCAATTTTTACGTGATAGTGATTAAAACTATTACTTATCAATTAGCACTGTCATATGCCATCTGTGTTTGTTATTTCTCCATTTACAAAAAATTGTTATTTATCCCAATTTTTACATGATAGTGATTTTTACAAATTTGTCATCTGCTATTTACTGATTAATATAATTCTTGTAAAAATCAATTTTTACTTGATAGTTACTGATAGATTTTAATTTATCTGACATCTGTCGCATGTCATATATCATCTGTCATCGAACGTTGTCATCTGTCACATATCAAGAGTTACTTATCATCTGCTAGCTATAAGCATTCTTCTGTTTTCTGTTATCTCTCATCAGCCATCTGTTAATTGCTCATTGGTAAAATGATTGTAAATTCCAATTTTCAGAAAATGATGATTATAATAGTTTTATTTGTCTTCTGTAACTTGTCATTAGTCATTAGTCATCTGATATTAAACGATATCATCTGTATTCATCTATTAGTAGTAATTTGTAATTTTTATCTGATAGTGTTTTTGATAGATAATCTGTAATTTTTTTATGCCTTTTACCATCTATCATCTGTGATCGAACATGATCATTTTCCATCAGCCACCTGTCATTTGCATCCAGTAATCTATATTAGTTTTGATAGAAAATTTATATCAGTTATTTGTGATTTGATCATTGTTGAAAATCTCAGGTTTCACTTAAGAGTAATTTGACAAATAATTGTATTCACTTGTCATCTATCATCGATCATCTGTCATTTGCTCATTTGCATGTCATGTGCCATCTGTTATTAGGCCAATGATAAAATAATTTTACTAGTATATTTAAATTTTTACTCGATAGTAACATATAATTCGATCTGTCACTATCACTTGTCACTTGTTATCTGCCACTAAACATATATTATCTGTCATCTGTCATTAGTAATCTGATATTTTACTTTTGATAATTTTGTAATTCCTAATTTTCAAACGATATTGGTTTTGATAATTTTATCATTTTTTTCTATTTTTTTTTCTTTTATCATCAATCATCAGCCATGTGCTATGTATCAATATTTATAGTTTGCCATCTCTCATTTAGCTTTTGGTAATATTGCTGTTATTATTGATTTTTCCAATGCAATTTAATTCTATTCCTCTATTATATACTGTCCAATGCCACTCTTATTCAACCTCTTAGTTTGAGGAATTTCTTGGCGTCTTCTTCGACAGCATTTTCTCAACTCTTTCTTGGCCTTCCAATTGACCTTTTGCCTTTCATTTTGCACTTGTTCACTCTTCGTGGCATCCTGTTCCGGCAGCACGTGTCTTGATTTTTACGTGATAGTAATTTGGACACATAAAATTCTCACATAGTGATTTGTATTTTGTCATCTGTAATCTGATTTTGTTGTCTTTAAATTCCCATCTGCCATTTACCATCAATCACCGGTCACCTGTAAGCACCCTTCCGTCAACTGCTTCTCTCAAATGCCACAACTCAACTGTTACTTATGTTAAAACATATATTGCTTACTAACTTTTCTTTGATATAATATAATAGTTGTAATTTAAGGTTAAATATAGCTTTGGAAAAATAAGACATGCAAATAATGGTCTTAATTAATGGAACGTACAGTAGGTAGAGATAAATCAGTAATACATTTAATTTTGACGTTTGTTTCATATTTCAGGAGTCATCAAAAACAAATAAATAAATAAGAACATGTTGAAGCTTTAAGATAGAATATAATTTTATTGAAAACCCATTAATAAGACTTTTTTCTGAATTAAAAATTGAGTAAAAGACTAGTTTTTTATTTTAAAAAAACAACAAAAAATAAGTGTTTATATCATTTTTTAATACAAACAACAATCCACTGATGAGAAATTAAATTAAATCGAGTTTTTTTTGTCTTTGTTTCAATTTTTTAAAGTCATTTATTATCTGTCTCCTATATAAATGATTTCTGGTCGACAATAGTCGAAAAAAAAATAAGAAAACAAGTGAACAATAGCAAGTAAATCTATTAAATACAAAAATAATCGTTCCCTATCAATAATATCCACGGACCGGTTTCGATCTATTTTGGATCTCATCAGCGTAGCCCAGTTAGAGCCAGGGATTCGAGATTTACTTTTTAACTCTTTGGGTTAACCATTATAGAGATACTACCTGAAGGGTGCCATCTATTGTCTAAATGTTGCACAATTTCCTTAGGAGGGGATAACCACTACCTACCACTACCACTTAAAGGGATCTTGGAAACAGGAACAATTATTTACATAAAAAAATGTAGGCAATATAAATACAAAAATGTTTCAGCACAGGTTAAGTGAGAAATTAATTCATTTAAATTGAAATTTTAGTGTAGTACTGATTTATTATTATAATTAATAAATAATATTGAAAAATCAATTAATATAGAATAGTATATAAGTAAAAGAATAAATGAGATTACGAGCTGAATAAATAGCTATTATCCAGCTCGTGGAATACGATTCTTCGCGAGAACAAGCTGAATGTGTCAGAGTAGAAAAACATCTCGAATAAATGAACTCCGCCGATGTATCTCTCTTTAATTAATATATTTTTTATCAAGAAGTTTTTGCAGAATAAACAATGTATTAAGGTGGATCAAAAGTAAGCTAGGAGAGAATATACTGATATAGGTCAACACAATGCAAAGATAATAAATAATACATTGGGGTAGGTTAAAAGTGAGTTGAGATAATAAACAATGCATTGTGGTAGGTTAAGAGTGCTAGAATACTTAATAAAAAATACATTGAGGTAGATTCGAGTACAATAGGTCAACTAGGCCTCTAAACAATAAATTAAATCATATTTTAACATAGTTAAGGTGTACGCTAGGGCAATAAACATCGCATTAAGATAGGTAAAGAATACGCTAAGACCATGAATAATATATTTAGACAGGTCAAGAATATGCTAGCACAATAAATAATGTATTGAGGTAGGTTAAAATACGTTAAGACTGTAAATAGTAAATAGTGGACTAAGGCAGGTCAAATCCTGTTCAACCTATACTGCTCAGACATTTTCAACCCCGATCCTGATTTCCTTAATCCAAACTTATACCCAATCCTATTCGCTGACGATACTGCCTTAGTATCACATGCTCCTACCCTACAATCAGCACACTTATTACTGCAATCATCTCTAAATTCTCTCGAAACTTGGTTTTTCAAGTGGCGCATCGAAATCAACCCTTCAAAATCTAAACTTCTCGTCCCTTTCCCCAAAATTACTCCTTCATCGCCTAAAATAAAAATCCACATAGATGAAATTACCCCCTCCCTCACTTGCAAATACCTTGGTATATTTGACCCCAAATTATCATTCAAATCCCATGCCCTCTCCATTAAATCGAAACTAAAAGCAAGGGCGCGGCATTTCCGTTCCCTAACGTATAAAAATCAAGGAATTTCAAAACCAAATGCCGTCAATATATACAAAGCGATTATAGTGCTATCCTATTCTCCCAATGTCGTCCCTCAACTCTCTATCATCTCCTAGTCGCAGAAAGATCCGCACTTCATGCCTTAACCAAATTCCGACATCCCAATAATCCACTCTACAATCCATCCAATGAAGAAACCCAAATCATCCCGATTTCCCAAGGTATATTACCCATTGCTGAAAAATTTTCCACTAAACCCTATAATTACAAACTTTTCAATAAATACTGTACTCCTCGCAATCCCAACATCCTACCTAAATACCATCATCCAACATACACACTACATCAAATAATTTGTTCGTATCATCACGGCAGTTAGTTAACCTGCTAGTTTTGTTTTTTATCAGTAATGACGGGGCAGAAAGACCTAAGGTCGATAGCCAGACAGGTACATACTAACCTCTTCTTATTGTTGTATATATTGATGTATTGATGTATTATTGTTAAACAAATGTAAGTGTCTGTAATAAAGATATTGTATATATATATGTATACATTATCAATAGTTAAACTAACAGAAAAAATTTAAAAATTCAAAAATTGACAAATTAGGCAACTTAATTATTTTGTTAAATAAAATAAATACACAGTTTAGTATTTAAGTAATAATTGTAGTCGACATTAAATTGTGTAAATTCTCAAAACCAAAGCGTTTTATTTATCACCTATAAAATAAATAGAAATTTCGGGTTATGTTCAAAAGTTATATTTTGGGAAAATTTTTACCAAGATTGATGAGTTTTCTAGTAGACTACGATCAAAAATCAATAAATCATTCTTATGTATTTTCGTCTCTATTGATTCTAACATATTTCCATTTATTTAATTTACCAAAATAATTAAGTTGCCAAAAATGTCAATTTATAACTTTTGTATTTTTTAAAAGTGTTCTGTTAGTTTAACAATTGTTAATGAAATGCCCATTTAGAATTTTAATAAACACAGTAAATAAAAAGATATTTTAAACTTTTAATATTAATTGTACTCATCACGTATTCGAACATTCTCACAGAAATAAATAATATATTAAGCTAGGTCAAGAGAACGCAAAAATAAACGATAACATGTTGGAATAGGTTAATAAATAATTCATTGAGGTAGGTCAAGCGTGCGTTAGGACAATAAACAATACATTGAGGTAGGTCAAGATCATGAGAGCATTATAAATACTATATAATTGTTTCGACACACTGTGTCTTCTTCGGGCGAAGAAATGCTTCTTCGACACCGTGTGTCGAAACAATTTTCGCGAACGGCAAAATAAATATTTGAAAGTTTTATCGTATTTCATTTACGAAAATTTACCAAAGTGATTAGAATATGAACTTTCAACAACTAACAGCCTCAACTATTCAGTTATTAAATATTACATTACACATTTTGCTAGGGGGCTTTAAAGCTACGCTAATGTTATGTTTTTTAAGGATGTTTTTAATTTTGTTTGTGATTTTTCCGAAAAACGTCAGTGACTTAAATACTTGCTTTTCATTTTTAATACAGGCATATAAATATTTTTTCGCTGCGTTAAGTTGTTGTTTATTATTAAGTTTGTCTATTATGCTTTTATTGGTAGCTAGTGTTTTTATTATTTAGATTTCTTTCTTGTATGATTTTTCATGTAGCGGTATATTATTCGCACGAAAAATCATGGCGTTAAAAGCGGCCATTTTATGTTTGAAAGGATGTCTGGATTTTTGGGGGATTAGTGTGTTAGTATATGTCGGTTTTCGATATATTTCAAATTCAAATGTATTTTCTTTTGTTTTTGATATTGATAGATCTAAAAATTTAATATTACTATTTTGTTCTTTTCCAACTGTAAACTTGATGTTGGGATGTATTTGGTTAATTTGGTTTAAATATTGTTGAATCTGCCTATCTATTCCTTTGAAACCTGAAATAATATCATCTACGTATCTGTACCAGAATTTAACGTGTTTTTTGTTGGATTCTAAATTAAATATTTTTTGTGTGATATCGTGCATAAATATTTCGGCTAACAGAGGACTTAGGGGTGAACCCATTGCTACACCATCTTGTTGTTGGTAAAAACGGTTCTCAAATGGAAAGTAATTATAGTTTAAAATTATTTCTACTAAGTTCAAAAATTCTTGAATTATGACCGAGTTGACATTGCATTTTTGTAAATGGTCGAAATTTTAGAATTAGATTAAATGAACTTATAAGCTCGTACAGAAACGAAAATGACAAATCAACATTTTCAAGTAATTTACGCGAAAACAATCACACATATAATAGCGATGTAATCCAGGTAATCCGTTTTGCCGAAAAAGGATTAAAGATGGATTTATTAGAGGCCCTGGAAATTTTCAAAGTAAAACGTAATCCGGACATCCCACTCATCAACGACCAGACTGACCTGATATATACCTTTTTGTTTAATGCCGTAAAATAATATAAATTGTGCAACAAATGTAATTGTAAGTAATAGTTTGATAATAACCAGCTAAATTGTGTCGAAACTATAGTCACTAAGAATAATAAAGTGTGTGATATAAACAAAGTTTATTTTATTTTATTTAAAGTTATAAAATATGTACCACAATATGAAATCCTCTACAATCAAGTATTTAATATAAACTAGTACAATAAATAATATATTGGTATAAAAAAACAAATAAGACACACAGTTTGGTGTTTCACTATTTAATGTTGATTATAGCAACATTTATTCGTCCATTCAATATTAGGACTAGTTAAGAGAAGGCTAGGACCATAAATCATAAATTTAGGTAGGTCAAACATACGACAAGTCAAAAATACGCTTAAATAATGCATTGTTTATTATCTGCTATCATTTGTAAAGCAATGAAAGCTGTCACTTTTTAAATTAATCTTTAAACACTGTAAAAATGAAATGGAAAATTGCGTGTCTCGGAACCCCTGAAATTTTGCATATTAACAAGTCAATAAATAATTCATTGAAACTAATCAGGAGCACGCTTAAATAATGCAATTTTTTATTATCTGTTATTATTTATAAAGCAATAAAAGCTGTCATTTTAAAATTCATCTTTAAACTTTAAAATTTTGCATAAGAGCGGCTAGAGCGTATGCTAGTTGCCAGGAAGGACCATGTAGTTTTAAATTTAATAGTTGACTAAATTTTAGGTTTTGTGTTCGGTGTAATTTGGAAATTGGCAGCCAATGAAACAATTTGTTTTCGGAAAATGTGTTTACTTTAAATTTAGTTTAATTATTTCAATTTAAATTCAATATAGTATTCCAATAGAGCAATTAATTTATTGATTTCAAATTTCAAGAAAAAAAGCATATTATTTGAAAAGTACTTCATACGCAACGCTTTCCAAAAATAAACGTGGTTTTACTATCCATTAAGGAAATTCCTCTAAAATCATTTTACTATCTATTAAAAATAAAATTACAATATTTTGGCATACAAAGTGAAAGTTATGTTTAATTTGTGATTAATGATATGAATAAGTTTATTAATAAATATATCAATAAGACTTTATAATTTTAAAATATAATGCAATTAATTATTTGGCAGAATCTTTATTGTAATTATCCTGTATTAATTAGATGGTGTTTATATATGAAATTATTTTTTTATAATTAATTAGGATGATCGGTTACCTCTCCAGCGACTAAGGGTGTTAATTTTAGACTGATCGCCGAGCTCGAAGAAATTATGCAAAAATTAATGTTTACCCCTTGAATAATTCAGGCTTTAGAAGCTATACATCACGGACCGTCATCGGTGTGAAAATTCAATGAATACTAAACAAGCCCTTGTTTGCTAATAATCCCGACATACGCCCCCTCTCGAACTCTCAAGTATTCTTATATATATATAAAACACTCCATTTATAATACGACCCTGACCCACAAAACCCTGCCAACTTTAATAAAGTGTCTCTTCCGTTCCAATTAAATCGCGAATATTCTTTAATTTTCTTTACAGAGACGTTTTCGATAATTAAAATATTACACAGAAAATAATAGACTAATTTATGTAGTTAGGATAACGACTGTGTGGAATCTCAATAAAAAAAAGTATTGAATATTTAAAATTATAGATATAAATAGGCCTTTACGGTGATATTTAGTATTATACGGAATTCGTAATAGCGACAATTATAACAATAACCACGTGAAAAGACATTATAGAGTAAATTATTTTCATAGCAAATAAGGCCAAAAAATGAGAAATAATTGTAAATTATACTACTAAGAAATTAGAACACGCAAAATGAATAAACTTTATACTATACTGATCTATAAAAGATTAAGAATTAGGTAATTAAGACGTTTTTATCTTCGTGAAATATTATGAAATAATAAATAAAGAATTTATAAATGTTCTACCTTCGAGTTTTAATATCTAGATCTCAAAAATATAGCTTTATTATTAACTTAATTACAAACAAAACAAAAATAAAACTTGGTCTTGCATGTACAGCATTTAAATAGACAAAAGCTCTGAATTTGTACCTGAGACGTATTAGTAAATTTAAGTAATAACTTTTGGTATTAAGCAAATAATCTACTTAAATAAAAAAAAATATTGTAAGCTATATTTTTTTAAATTGTAAATGTAAAGCAATATAATTATTCACATGAGAATTTGATTATTATTTAATTGATCCTTGTCGGACGTCAAATTTTATAATAATGTGTTACATGTGAGCAATATTTCGCTGTATACTCCTAATAAGTTATTTAATGAGATAAATTGGTCGCAGTTTAGTGTCGGCCGAAATTTATGCCGCGCTTCCTCGTTATCTGCCCCTGAATTATTCACAGGGATGATGTCGCCTAATGGTATCTTGCTCTTTATATACATAACTCCTATACTAATGCACAATATGACATCACATTAGTTTAGATATACAAGTATTTAAACAAGCATCAATAAAATACAGTGAAACTGACCAATTTAACCCTTTGTTCAATTTCATGCTAATTGTTGATGTGTCTCATATTAACGTCTAATATTAGATCAATTAAATAAAGCTTACTAGTGTATAAACTTGTAGTGGGTAATACGCAACATTCGTTATATATATGCGATTATTTGCGCGTCAGAATCAGGGATGAGATGCTGTAGAAAAATGTCGAGATATTTATACATATACATAAACTTAGTTATTAAAATAAATTTAAATTAAACACATTTTCCGAAAACAAATTGTTTCAATACTGCCACTGTGAACTACCAAATTACACGAAACCTAAAACTTAGTCAACTATTAAATTTAAAATTACACGACCCTCCCCCGTAACTAGCATACGCTCTAGCCGCTCTTATGCAAAATTTCAGGGGTTCCGAGACACGTAATTTTCCATTCCATCATCGTCCCGCTCCTCCTCATCGCATTTCCGCCCACGGTTTTGAGTAATTCCCGACTTTATTGTGATGTTTGCCCCGGTGGAAATGAGGTGTTTCGCCACGGGAAAACGGCATGTTTCCTAATTAAAACGAAAGTTAAATTTTCAAAGGGCACACTCTGCACCGCTCACGTTAATTAACTCCGAACGTACGCATAACCGTTTTATTGCCGACAATAATCGATTTACATTAGCCCCAACACCTACACAAATATTGTTCATTGTCATTCTTATTTTCATTACATAATCAATAATTTTTCTTCTATCTTCCTAATGATTTCGATATCTGCTTTCCATAATTTGTCAATATCTATTTCTGTTTCATTGTATATGAAAAGGTAACATTTATGTTATGGTTGTGCAGATTGTACAAAAATTAACTAAAAGTCAACATGTTACGATTTTGATATTTTTAAAACTATTCCACCACTGTATTTTATTATTAAAAACCTGCACAATAGAATAGTGGGTATTTCTTTTCTGCAATTAAAACCTCCCATTACATAATACCCATCCGGCCTTTTATGCTCTCATCTTTTCACTCGCCCCGTTCCGTCTCTTTAAATTATCGCCCGATTTCTTTTTCAGCAATTTTTCAATTGTGCGAGTTCGCATTCGAAAACATAAATTAAAACGAAACTGGGTCCTCGGCGCGATTATAAATTAAACGGATTATTCTTTGTTCTTGCCGTCCCTTTGCCCCCCCCCTCGCTCTCTAGAGGAACATCCCGCCGCCACGTTCCCGTTTCCTTTTACATTCATGCAAAACAGGATCGTCCTTAATAACTTCCAGTTAATTCCTACGCAATTTCTGCCGAAAGCCGTTCCCCTCATTTCCACTCTCGGCACATCGTTCATCCACGATTTGTAATTGAAACTCGAGTGTGCCATGTCGAAACTCTTCCAAGTTTCATAACCGTCCTGCATTCGGATGTCTATAAGGATTCTATCGGGGGTGTATACGGTAGACTTGAGTTATGTGCAATCGTAACTTGTTGAATGTTAAATTTCTGAGAGTTAAAGTTTATAATATAATTAATAAATTGAATAAATATAACGTCAATGAAGAAAATGTTTGTGGCAGTTACAACATTATAATCCATACTTACATTTAATTCAAAATTTTGCTATATTTTTAATTCAGTGTATGACGATAGTGCATAAATATTTATGATGGGGAATGGAAAATATTATATATTGTTCCCCGTCAACAACAGCCACGGACCGGTTTCGATCATTTTGGATCTCATCAGAGAAGCGAAGTTGGAGGTAGGGAGTAGAGATTCACTTAGGTGGTGTTTACCTCTCCGAGTTAACCATCTATCGATAGAACCATAATAGATGGCACCTTTATGGTTTTAACGTATCGATGGAAAATATTATTTAGTCCTGAATTCACAGAAATAATCGATGTAGAATACAATTTAATTATATTAGAAATAACAAGAAGAATTTAATTACATTAAGGTTTTTTAGAGACGTAATGCCGCTTTGTAGGAATTCTTATTGAGGAAAAGCGGATAATACAAAGAAAAGGCGCAGCCAACTGCGCAATTCCGAGGACCGAATTTAAATAATTAATCAAGGATAAATATGAACAGATAAACGTAGCGTCCGAGGTTATTCCCGGCCATTTCCCCTGTAAATATTGCCACTCGGAGGGATTTAACTTTACCTTTCTATACTACGTGGCCTCGAGAGGACAGTACGTATACAATATTCAAGTAGAAGCACATTTTTAGTCCAAGAAAGGTAAAATGAGTTTTTTTAAGAAGGTACAAAACTCAATAACTTAGTAATAGATAATATTAATAAAAATTGATACAACATATATATCCACAAAGAATTTTTATTCATCAGGAAGTTAAATTTATTAGTTCTGAGGAATTATCATTTATGAAGCTAAGCTATTCGATCTGTTTATTAAGCAGTTCAAAAATACATCACCTTGTATTGGTTTCTTTAGTTGCGTTCAAGATAAACTTTAAATCTTAAATATTTGTTATTTTAAGTTCAAAGGTAATTTAAATAGTTTTAAATCCTCGTTATAGACAAAACTCTACTTAGTATTAATTGCTCGGCTGCTTTAGTGGGAATTTATAAATGGTATTTTATACGATTCTGCTTAATTCATTTATAAAATTATGTATTCAACGATCTTTGACATGGCATGTGTGTAAATATTCTGCTGTGGACTCGCTATAAGTACCTAAGTATTTCAGTGAAGGGGGTTTTACCTGAACCACTTCGAACTTCCTAAAGTACCTAAGTACCTAACAGAACATTGAGAAGCTTGAATGCAGTTTTAATTTGACGTAGAGTTCAGATAGCAATATTAAATCAAATGAATTTTTTATTGTAGATTAGTCTATCTAAGGTTACGTTACAGCAACATTGTGAAAGAAGAAGAAATCAAAAATCTTAAATCTAAAAAGACTTGAGAATATACGAGCATTTCTTGCAACTATCATGAGATATTTGTCTTCATAATAAATAACTGTGTAATACAAGATCTATTTCGATAATGTTAACTTTATCCAACTGAAAAAGTTTTCTTAGGTTCATTTAATCAGACTTTTGCAGCGTGCATTCAACAATTAGCATATCTTATATATCTTACTGTCTCTAATTTATTTAATTAATAAAGTCAAAGTGAAATTTAATTTTATCATACATTTTAAAAGCTTCATTGGTAATTTTCAGGAAAGTTTAACATTCAATCTCTATCAGAAATATGTCTGTATATAAACAAGCCGAGTCAGAATTATATTTTTGTAATGGGAGTTAATTCAATCTATTCTTCATCTGAGATTACATACATAATTTATGTCTGTCTTTTGTTTTCTGAGTGAGCACCGAACTTATTGATCTATGGCAATACTACCTCGAGATTTGTCGGTAGAAAAGAAACAAATAAGTTGTCGGTACCAACATTTGCATTAGTCGAATATTATCATTTAAAAATACTATCGTGTAGGTTCTATTAATCCATTCTAGCATACCGCCTCTTTCTGTCTTCTTTAATTTAAGTATTTGTGACATCTGTTAGAGAGGTCAGATTTGAAATACAGATCAAAGAAAACCCGAAATTTCGTATTCACTCATAGTCAATACTTTAATATTACTGAAACTTCTCAATTTATATGCGTTGGGGATGCTCTTCACTCTTAGTTTGCACTTCACTACACAACTTCTTGTAGATCAGGCTGATCCTCATCTCCTGGTTTGATATTATGGCCAAACAGATCGATATTAACCTTTTGGGTGGATGGCGACTCACCAAACACACAAACCTCCCCCCACAATCCTTTAAGAATTTCGGGATATTTGCACCTTCAATGACGTAAGTGGCAATGCGGTTCCGGAATGCAGTATCAATTCTCTTTACGCCATCTTCGTCGCGTTGAGCAATCGTAATTAGATGTTGTTGAGATCTCAGATGTCCCGTAAGTAGTTGAGGAGTTCCAAATTCTTTTTGGCACGCGTTGTGCCAGTTCTTCTTCATGGGAGGTGCCCCAGCTGGTAGAAGGTCGGAAATCCGCTTAACGCCGGTGGAGGGTCCTTGGGAGTGGTACTTTTGACGTGCTTTGTCAAATTGTAGTTATGGGTAAAGGTTGATTTGCAGGACTTGCACGAGACATGTTGATTGTTATGCTTTGAACATTCAATTTAAACTGGCGAATAAAATAATTCTGCAACTTTTTATATAATTTACTTATCTTATCAATAATATACATTACGCCGTATCTACTTTCTCCCTTATCGACCGACAACTCCTTATCTTATCAACCACAACATTAGTTACAAATAGTTCTTATCTTATCAACCGGAAACCGCAATGTCCGCAACCGGAAACCGCAACATCCGCAGCCGGAAGTCCTTTTCTTATCAACTTCCGGATGACCTTGGGAATGCTTCCTGATCCCGTACTATTATCTACTTCAGTGTAATGTTCTAAATGTGATCTTCTAAATAAAGCACCTGCGCTTCTGTAAATCACCCTGACTCAGAGTTTAGTACCAGCAAACTACTGAAGCTTTTCCATCGTGACTTATCCTTCTAAATTCTTAAACTCTTAGAGCATGGTCGGCTCTTACAATAAGTTTCTTGTACACAAATATTAATTACAATCAATACAAGTAATTATTCTTTCCCTTTGATAATGTCTTATTAAAGTAGCCTTTTATTCATCCTGGTTTCCTGATAAAAAAAAGCTTTAAATTGAAAATTACTTTAATCAGTATGCACTAATTTGAAGTCCGGTTTGACAGTTTATTAAAAAAAAATCTATAATGTATAAATACATAAAGTAAAATATCTCTGGAGCTAATATAAATTTTTCGCGAGCTTTGACACATCGGCTCAAACAAGAGAGTTTTTTGAGAACCTTAAAAGTTCAATCGATGGATTCACATAATGACTTTTTTTATTCGCGCAAATAAAAAAAATACGAGATCAATTTTTTCGACGACTAAAGAAGAGGTTGATGTGTTGACGTGTTCAATATATATGTTTTGTAGGTATCTTCACTGGTGTTGAAAGAGTGCTTTAAATATTGGTTCAAGCGCATGCAAAAGTATATAAATTTACTTGGAGGTGTTCTCTGTTAAAAAAAAAATAAACCTACGTTCAGCATTCCCGAAATATATAGGACAACCGTTGTATGCAGTTAGATTTAAAGAAATATATATTTTTTGGAGTTTCTTCTTCTTAGGCTACCATGGCCGTTTGACTACAATGTTGAGAATAATAGTCTTGTTGGCCGCAGCTCGGAACAACTGTATTGTAGTTTTCTAGTAACATTTCCTTAAGTTTTTCAACCAGGAAGTTCTTCTTGCACTCGGTCCACGTTTACCTTCAATTTTTTCTTCTATAATTAAATGCAACAGTTTATATTTTTCCGAATGTCATATAATGTAGCCAAAATATTCAAGATTTATTTTCTTAACGGTTTTTACAATTTCTAGTTCTTTGTTCATTATATCGAGGACTCGGTTTTTAGTGACTCTATCCACCCGCCTGATTCTCAATAAACGTCAATATACATCTCGAAGGCGTTTATTCTTTTTATTGTAGCTTCCGTGAGTGTCCATGCCTCTATTCCGTAAAATACTGGTAAGACATAACAGCGAACAATTCTCATCCTTAGTTTTAATGGTAGATCGCTGCTGCATAATACATTTTTAAATTTGATAAAGGATGCACTGGCTTTTTCTATTCGGACTTTTATTTCGACCGATGGCTCCCATGGATCATTGATAATACTTCGGAGATAAAAGAGTTTATTAGTCTTCACAAGCCTTGTGCCATTGATTATAATGCCATTGTTTATAATGTTGGTTCGCTTACTTATAACCATATACTTTGTCTTATTTATATTAATCTTTAAGCCAAAATCTTCGCATGTATTGTTTATTTTTGTCATTAGGTTCTATGGATCTTCTTCACTACTGGTTAGTATGAGTGTATCATCAGCGTACCTGATGTTGTTGATGTTTTTGTCAATAACGATTATTCCTTCATTTGAATCGATAAGTGCTTGACTGAATACCTCTTCCGAATACAGATTAAAAATTAGAGGTGACAGAATACATCCCTGGCGAATTTTTCTTTGAATGCAGATTTCCCCTGATACTTCCTGTTCGACTCGCACCGTTGCTGATTGATGCCAGTAAAGTGTAGCTATGATATGTATATCCTTGTCATCTAGGCCAGCTGTTTTTAGTAAATGTATCATTTTGTCATCACACTTTTTCAAAATCAATCGAATATAAATAGACATCATAGTTATAATAATAATGATGGTTGCGACCGTTACTACGTGGTAATTCATAATGAACACTGAACAAAACACTTACTATGTTTTTAACCACTATAATTTATTATAATATATGTATGACTTAAGTTTCGAATTTTGACGGTCATTGTCAAGTGAAGACATCATGGTTGACATCTCGACATCTCTGTGTCAGCACTTACATGCTAAATAAGTCCTCTCTAGTCCCCAGTCCATTTCGAAAGCCAAACTTTTTCTCACTGATTGTTTCTTCCATTTTCCGATAGACCCTCAGGAACACTTTCAATACATGACTCATCAAACTAATAGATCTAAAGTTACAGCATTTCCTTGCTTTATTTTGTTTTAGTATCATAATAAATGTAGATTTGAGCCAATCGGTTAGCATGGTTCCAGTGGGATATATCTTATTGAAAACATTTGTCAATGCCTCTATGATATTATCACCTAATAACTTTAATATTTCGCTTACTAAAATTATTATAAAAAACTAATTTAAATTGGAATCCGAGTTATTTTGTGTGCCCTGACAATAAATAAATGTATCTCTTACAGAAAATATCATTATTTTAAACGTATGGTTCTATAAAAAAATGAATTATTAATTTTGAATTTATATAATCAATATATGTTTCAGAAAAGACTAGACCAATTTATGAATAATTGTTTTGGGTTTTCTGTAATTTGGGATAATGTTGCGCTAGTGTGAAATGCGGTGATTAATGATGTCAATGCTAAGACTATATTCAGCAAATTTTTTTATAGTTTTAGGCATCTTGTTGAGTAATCTTAGGGCTGATTGTTTATATATTCGTACGTTATTTAGAATAATAGATAAAGGGTTGTGAAAAACAGTAGCTAAAAAGTCAAGTATATTATATTATAGATATGAACATCTGTTTTGATAGTTATGCTTCAATTTTTGTAAGCCAATGTTCAAAAGGTTAAGCCCAATTCTTAATGAAGGGTGTCGTTTATATTTTTTAAATTTCCTGTGTGAACGAAACGGATTAGAGGGTAATCTATATTTTGGGAATTTAGTCACTATATAGCATTACTCGGAAACAAACCGCGGATGCTAGAGTTTGACGAAAATTGTAACTGTAGCGCATAGAAGATTATGCAATATTCGAAGATTTTCCACTTAAATGAGGCGGAAAATACCTAATTTGAATATGGATGAAAAAGTTTGAAGAGACCAGTACAACATTGGAAAAACTAAAAACGTGTTGATCAGTCTTTCCGTGACGACCCCAACTTTATAATTTGGATGCGGGTAAGCGCTTTAAATATTCCTAGATCGACATTACACAAATCACAAAATCCTAAAACTTCACCACTATAAAATTCAATTAATGTAAGAATTAGTTCCAGGACGGTGACTTTTTTTTTCTTGGCAAATTGATCTCAAGGAGAGATGACATAAATTGGCGTTCACGCAATCCTATGGGGTTATCTCAAATCTTACTTCTCTGGTGCATTTTAAAGAAAATATTCATCACAAAATGGTAGCCATTAGAGAGGAGCCGTAAAAAAATAAGTGCTGGTATAAATGAGGGCCTGACTACGTCAGTTTACATTGAAATGCTCTTATTTTTAATTGCCTTAATTGTATAGTGTAATAATTAATAATTACATTTTTGATAAATAACCTGCTTTCTTTATAATTGGTCTACTTAATATAGACTTTCTTTTGTGACAGCCTTTGATTGTGCTGGGTACTGTTACTAGGTAATCTTGGTGAGTAATCTTAAGACTGATCGTAATATACTCTTCTTCTTCTTGTTTTTCAGAACAATGAATAAAATGTTATTAAAAAGGATAACTGCATAGTCTAGTAAGGATCAATAATTCATCTTATAGATATGAAAGTCTATTTTGATAGTTAAGCCAATGTTCGGAGGCATTAAGCTCTATTTCTATTATTTTCTTCAAGTTTCTGGATGTGGGTTTTAAAGGAAAATTAATTAAACTGATGCATTATGGTAGTTGGGATTAAGATTATAAGTACCATGGACGAATATACTGTAGAGTAATGCTGATTAAGAACCTTAAAGAACATATTGTTGAGGGATCATAAGATGGAATAGGGAAATTCAAAATCTGACTCTATTCAAGTAGATGGAGTCAAATTCCAAACGCTTCAACTAAAGAAGTAGCAAATAGAATCATCACATTGAATGTTAGAGTGTAAGTGCCATGACAAATCCCGAGAAAGATATTCTAAACTCAAACTAATAACACAGAGTAAAATATTTTTGGAACGCGTATAACTCAGCGCAGGGGTAGCATAACACTTTCGGAATGGTTGATATGTGACCACCGACCTTGCCATTTTGTTTGGTTTAGTTGTTATGAAATCGTGGCTCTAGAGCAATGCGTATTTGTATAAGATCAAAACTGGGCGTTCTGTGGTTGCTACACAGCGCATATTTCGAACACAATTTAATCTTGGAAGGCACGGTCATATTCCTACTCGAAACTGATTGCTGAAATGGATACAGAACCTCCTTACTAGAGGATCGTTAAAGTCTGGAGTACCTCGAGATGGAGAGAAGGTGTCAGAACTTCTGAAAATGTAGCTCGAGTTATGGAAGCAAGTCACCATGCTGCATGATTTTTTCCTTCCAGAATTGACAAGGTGTAATGTTCATATTAGAAGAGTCTTTTTCCAGCAACTTGCCACGTGTGGAAAAGAACGGAGATCACTTAGATGGCATGCTTTTTAACTTTTTCTTTGATATGAATACGAAAGAGCAAATCCACACCTAACTATTAAAGAAATAAAATTTTCGGAGTTATGATTTTTTCAAAAACGTCATACTTCTCTGGCGGACCCTGTATTAGTGGAAAGTAATACACCGCATTTAGTAAACAATAACGAAGTTATCCAGAGGATTGTATAAATAACTTTATTTGATGGACGACCTACAGTATTGCCACTGTGGTCTATTCGCCATCTTCGCTTTGTA
Organism: Ontholestes murinus; assembly: GCA_963969525.1. Taxonomy (NCBI): domain Eukaryota; kingdom Metazoa; phylum Arthropoda; class Insecta; order Coleoptera; family Staphylinidae; genus Ontholestes; species Ontholestes murinus. Next base: position 18,120,667 of record OZ018396.1, read on the forward strand.
TATTTGCACGGGAGGCTCATATGTTAAAAGAAGTCCTTGATGGTCTACGGATCGGCTACTGGACTAGACAAAGATACCAGTGGGATCATTAAATACTTCTCTTGGTGCCTACCTTCACCTCCTCTTCTCTTCCAGTCCTTCATATTTCTTTCGTTTTCGCCTCCTCCTCGTACTTAATCACCGTTCCGGCTGTCCCCGCTACCCCAGAGAGAAATGCCTTCTTTTCTTCCAGTATCACTCTAGCCGTCCGGCCCACCATGGCCCATTTCTCCTCATCCTTGAGTATATAGAGGCTATCATGCTCGACCCGCCTGTCCAGTTCTTGTTAGCTTTTCCCAGCGGCTTTTCCGATCTTGTGAAGGTACTTGCCAAAGCACCCCTGTAATAACAGAATTTATATCAAGCTGTTCGTCAGATCATCGTGACTCTTAGCCGTCTAGTTCGGTGATGAGCTCTCTGATCCAGGCGCCTTTCTCGTTGTTGGCAGGAACGATTTGCTACTACTGGGCATTGCGTTTAATAGCCACTCGAATGTATACAGCTCTCATGGTAGTGCGTAGCCTGTCCCTGTTCTTCTGCGCCTCCACGCACTTCGCCTAGGCTGCAGCTTAGCGCATGCAACTCCCAAAAGTAAACTTCTTTTGCCCTCAAACGGGCCGCCGCCTCCACTTCCAGCCAGGTTTTCGTCAACCACTGTCACGTCATGGCCTAAAGTCTCGCGACCTCCTCGACCTCACTGCTTCTAGCGACTATAATTATATCATAAGCGAATCCCACGACTTCCATCATATGTGGCATCGCCAGTTCCAAGACTTCATCGTATGCCACTGTAGGGCCGAGGATGGAACCCTGCAGGACCTCACTTCCTCAGTGGTCTATAGACTCTTGAGGGTTTCGGAAACAATTTCTTCCTTTGGTAAGAAACATTCATGGCCAATGCAAAGGTTCTGGATTTGCACGTTCTCAATGCCGTCATTTATCTTTCTTCTGCCTGCGCCACGTCTCGAAAGCCTCCCGGGCATCGTTTTCTTGCCCGGTACGTTTAGTACTGTTTCTGTCATCCACTCCGAGGTCTTACTGGTCGCCACGCTCTCCAGGCCTCTCTGTTTCTGAAGACTATAATTATATCATAAGCGAATCCCATGACTTCTATTATGTGCGGCATCGCCAGTTCCAAGACTCCATCGTATGCCAAGTTACCACTGTAGGGCCGAGGATGGGACCCTGCAGGACCTCGCTTTACCTACCAGATCTTCGGAACGCCGTTGCTCATTCCGTATAGGATTGAACGCTCGTACAGTGCGCAATAATGGACACTAAGTACTCTGGGGCTCTAAATTATGGTGAATCAGGGAATTGATTCAAAGACGTTCCTAACGTTCTCGGTTATTACAAAGCAGTGCCATCTCCTTCTTAGCGGGCCCGTACATAAATTAGCTGCTAGATGTCCGCCTTTCTCTTCCAAACACGTGACCAGCCTGTCCTTGATTACATTTTCGAAACGCTTGTCTTTAATATCCAGCAGGTACAGTGGTCTAAGGACTCTTGAGGGTTTAGAAAACACCCCTTCTTTTAGTCACATATATTCATGGCCAATGCAAAGGTGGTGGGGATGCAGAAGGCAAATTCTCTGTACGCATCGTATGGTATTTCGTTTGAATCCTAGTATTGCGGCGGCCGTCATCAGGATGGCACGAACATGTTGGGATTGGGACGGGGCTGCCCAACTTCCTTGCCACGATTCTATACGGCTGTATGACTTATCCTAAGGGTCTTTGTTCACTTCCGCCACGAGTTTCTTCTAGGCCGCTTTTTGTTGCTCCTGACCACACGCTTGAAGTCCCTTGTTGCTGATGCTTCCTGCTCTAATGCCGCCCGCCCGGTGCATTCGAATGGCTCCCATCTCTAGGAGATGGCTGTGTCATAGGCAGATCGTAGCCTGTCCGATAAGGTCTCGGTCATTCCATTAGGTTAGCTGGTATTAAACCTTAACAATTGTGTTTCCCTGTTAAAATTCATTCAGTAAGGACTCCGAGACATTCCTCCGAAAAGTTGGGGAGTTCCCTACGTTAGTTATAGTCTAGCTCCGACAACATATCCAAGATAATTTCGCAGCTGCTCTTCATCCATGCAGATTGTTAGTGTGGGGTTTTAGCGTTGATGTCCTAGGCGACTATCACTGGACATTTTTCAAGCGTAGTGTTTTACAAGGCGTAACAGAGGATGGCGGTTGTCTTAGCCACTCTAGTCCAAGCAAGGCTTTGGCTTGTAGTAAGTTAATCAATTTCTAAAATTCCTGAATTCCATCCACCCATCATTAACTTTCACAGTAGAAACAGAAACTCTATCAATTAACAAACTATATAACATACTTAATTTAATATTTATAGAAAACCCACATATATAGATTCCGTTAATCCCAATAATTCCTTACATCCTAAAAACATAAAGTAGCAGGTTTTAATTCAATGGTCCATAGAGCATTTAATTTACCCTCAAGTCCACAATTCCTACACACTACAAATTAACACAATTAAACAAATAGCCGTAAATAATGGATACAAAAAAGAACTAATTAATGAACTTATACACAAATTTGAAATCAAACAACTACAAAAATATTGTAATTTAATTTTCAGCGATAAAACCTAGATTGACAACATAAACAAATCTGGGGTTTACAAGTTAACTTGTCCTGAATGTCAAAGTGTATACATCGGGCAGTCTGGTCGTAGCTTTAAAATTAGATTAAGAAAACAATATGTATTATATATTTTTGTATATTATTAAAAAATATTTTATGAGGAATAATTTATTTTCTTAAATACTTTCAAAAAAATGTAGGGAAAGTACCATGATATCTGAGGCCCCATTTATTTGTCTCTATATTTAATATTATAAAAGATATAGTAGACAGAATACCTGCCCACATATGAAAATAAAGACATAGTAGAAACCGTATTTTCCTCCTCATGATAAAATAAAAAATCGCATGCATACGTTTCGCAAACACGCAAAAAAACCTTTATCACATTCACGATGTTATTCCGGGAATGATTTCATTTTCTGAACATCAAAGACATAAATTCGGCAAATCCGCGCGGGCTCCCCCTCCCGCGTTTTATTCAAATTTCAACAAACATTTATCTGGCCAAAGTGAAACTAAAAGTATTCGGGGGAACGGTGAAATAAAAGTCGCGATAAACATAAACGGCCCAAATGGTAATTTTATTACTTCCTCCCGTTATCTCTTATATATATTTTTTATGCGACGTTTATAAGCAATCCCTCGCTACCCGAAAGTTTTCCCATATTTATCCAGATTTGAATACTAGGCCCGACATCCGAACGGTAAATAGTTTTTAAAAGTGTGGCCGGCGACATTTATGAGTTTATTTTCGATTACTTGAATACCATTCAAGTTTTTAAATAAAATATGAAAGTGATATATAATACATATATAATACACAAACATAGAACTTCTAAATCTTTAACATGTATAGAAAACTAAGATTTTATAATGTGTAATTAATTAAATTATGAAACGAAACAAGTGAACAATATATATCTTGTTACTTGGTCTTATTACAAGTGTACGGATAAAATATTTTCTTACGTAGAATAAAATGTCATATACAGGGTGTTCAATTTAAGTGAAAACATTGAAATATATCGAAAACTACACATCTAATCAAAAAAAATTATAATTAAAATTTGTTCGCCTCGGAGGGGGACATCTAATGATACGAAGCTCGACCCACTACCCTCAACCTCCTAGGGGGTAGGGGATGAGAAACTAAAAAGTCAAATAGGAACCCCAATGTTTTTGTACGGATTTGAATACTCCAGGAAAAAATAAAAAAGTTTTATTTGATTTTTTTTTATTCGTGACAGACGACGCTATAATCGACAAAATTCAAAATTGGTAAAAATCATTGAAAAATAAGGATTTCCTGAGAAATACGAGGGGATTCGTAAAATAAGGTTCCTTATGCTGATGAAAAATAATGCGACATGCTGGGAGAAATGTAAAACACTGTCTTACAATGTCAAATCTGCATATTCATTGTTTAAATTAAAAATTGCCAATTACCAAAAATGAATAGAATAGGCAATATAAATTTTTGATTGTAGAAATGGAAAGTAATTGTTTGATAAAAATTAGTCTGTATAGAGAACATGCATAAATAACGTAAATCTACGAAAATTAATTAATTAAATAAAAGAAGTATACAAATTGTATTGAATTTGCGAGTATATCTATCATATTTAATTACCACTAGCTGTGTTAAATCTTTGAATTCTATATATATAATGCAAATATATAATAATTTAATATTTATTAATTTTATCATATTAAGTTAATGAAACAATCCGTAGTCCGTTAATTAATTATCTAAAACCAACAGGATCTACCTTGATAAGGGTAAAGTCGGGGGGATTAGGGAGGTACATAATTTCTAGGCGTAAAGTTTTCTTTATATTCGCCCTCGAGGAAGATTTATCAGATCATCCTGGAAGTTCCCTTTGTTTTGCGATTTATTTGCAACAGTTTTGATTTGTAATTCTCCCGGGCTGAAGAGCAAACTTCGCAACTTTTTAATCCTTTAAGCGCTTTATTGCATCCGGCGAATGTGCTTAAGAAATTTACTCCTTTCAGGCGAACTAATAAAAGTTTCACTCAATTGTTGACAATATTGGGTTTAATAATTTTATAGCAATATTAATAAAGAATATTGCGTTGTAATTTGATGCTTAGCTCAACAGAATCCTTTTAATTTAAATGTAATATTTTTTGCGGCATTAGCACATTCATATAAACAAAAAGGTATACTTGTGTCTTATACATTACGATATTTTTCTTTCATTATGGTGGCAGTCTGCAAGAAATTTTTAAAAGAGGGAAATTTAAAAATTAATAGAAATCTAGAAATATATGATTGGAAATTACTAAGACCTTTTGTTTAATAAGGTTATGAATAACTCTGAGATTTTCACAAAAGTGTGTCGTAAATTTATTCCTTCTTCAGGTGAATGAAAGTTTACAACGAAATTAGAAATCGTAGAATTATGTATATATAAAACTATTGGTACAATGTTAGGGTGAATATTTTAAGTAGTGGGTAGTTTGATAGTTCAGTTTGTTTGATAAGGAGGCCCGTTATTTCAAATCTGTTGATTTCCTGGTTTTCCAGTAGATTTAATTTCTTTTTCATTTTCTCTTTATGGAGGATCTGAAATTATTGGTTAAAGGTGTGGTTTTCAAACAGCAGGTGATTCGCATTAATTAATTATAATAATAATTTCTAAGAGAAATTTCTAGAAATTTCTGATTAGATAAAGCAAAAAGTAATAATCATGAAAATAGAAGAAAATTAACTTAAATATTTCAATTTCAAGTATGAATTAATTGACAGTTCTCGAAAAATGATTTTTAAAATAAGGAACAGATTGTTTTAGAAATATAACAACAAAATTGCTGGAAAATTCTAAATAACTAAAAAAATTCTAAAGGAAAAACAAATCTATACGCGCTATAATTGTTTACTAAAATCATTATATCTTTGCAAGAGAAAGGTAAGGGAAAACATTCCCGTTCGATATTAGCGAAGGCATTTCTATAATTTCCCAACGACAAATTTTAAAATTCAGAGAAAATGATAATAATTTTAGAAATCTACAAGGTACTGAAAAATACTTAAACACATTCTTGTAATTAAAAAAGAATTCTAGAATTCTAATCGAATAATGTTCTTGAAAATTGAAAAAATATATACCGATAAGCAGGATTTTAGTGAAGAGTTCTCGGAAAATTATAAAAGAGATTCTCGATACATGAAAAAAAAATTGAATATTCTAAAGATTTAGAAGCAAAATTTCCGGAAAATTCTAGAATATTCGAAGAAATTGTATAAAATGTTATATGCGTTATAATTGTTCGCTAAAATTATTGCAGAACAGCAAGGAAAAAAAAATTATATAATTTGTATATTCTGATACAAAAGATATGATGTCGGAAAGATTATTTATGTACTGAAGAATATCGAAGCATATGAAGCATTCATATTCTCAGGGGAAATAATTCAGTAGATATAATGACTCGTGTCTTAGAGATTAAACCCAATTTTTTTTTCTTGTTCTAAAAAAATATTTTAGAACAAGAATAAACAAGAAAAAATAGAGTTCTAGAAATCATAGATATATTCAAAGTTCATATAAGGCAATGTCCACTAAATTGATCAGTAATAGAAGTCAATGATTAAGTATTAGAATACTCCTCTCCCAGAAATATCAGTTTTAAATAGTAATTTCTAACAAAATGGGTTCAAAAAAGTACTATTATCTTTAAAGATATCACCGATGATAATAATGGAGGACGAGGATATAAAAGAAAAATAATTTAAGGAACTACAGTATTATACAGCTATTGGATTGATTATTGTCTAAAAAATGTAAGAAAAAAACAATTATGCCCTATACTACTACTATTCTTATTATTAGAAGTTCGAATTTCCATCTGGAAAGGAAAAAGAGCTCTCTTAGATTAAACAGACTTACGGTTGAATGAAAAAGAAAATTCATCTAAAGGTGAAGAACAACAGTAATCTAATCTGAGATATGGTATAATTATTTTATAGATAACCACGTCGGTGTATTTCTCTAAATTTGATAAAGCTATGTAGTGGTTCATACAGAATTGCTGGAAGGATCAAGGACTTACAATTTCAAAAGCCTAAACCTTTATGCCGAAAAGCAAGACAAGGCAGCGGTTCGTAGCGAGCAAAAACATAATAACAAAGAAGTATTTGAAAAAAATATGGCTCAGCAATCTGATGGTTATAAAGATCGATTGCACTATCAACTTGAGAAGAACCGTGAAGCTTGTTCCAAGTACTTATCGATAATTTCCTGACATATTGTGCAGCAAAATATTCTAAAATGCCAAAAAAATTGTTGCCGTCTTCACCATAAAATTTAATTGCTCTAATTCCTATTGTAATTTAATTTAACAGGTAACCTTTGATTCCTTTTCATATCGTATTAAATGGTAGCTAAATATTCATGTGAATTAAATGTTGATCATTTTTAGATAGTATAAAAAATGATCAACATTTAATTCACATGAATATTTAGCTACCATTAAATACGCTATGCAAAGGAATCAAAGGTTAGCTGTTTAAAATTTATTCTATGGATTAAGATTATTCACGATAGTACTTAATTTTATCTTCGTCAATATGCATCAAGAACATGAAAGGACTTTTTAATCGCCTAATCTTTGACACTGAAGAAGCTTTTGAAGAATTTATGGTTCGTTGTAGTCGAGAAAAGCAACAGGACTAGTTTTAAGTAGCTTCCGATTATTGTCTATCATATTGTGCAGCAAAGTATTTCAAAATATCAGAAGTAATCACTGCCGTCTACAATAAGAACTATGTAAAAAGTTAGAAGAGTTAATTTTCTGGGGTCTGCTATAATTTAACTTAACAACAGCGCTTTTCAAAGAAAATATTTGACTACTATCCAGAAATCAAAAAGTACTCTCAGTAACAAATAACCTACATTAATGTAAGATATAAGATTTAATATCTCAATTAAAGGAGCACCTAAAGGTTAGAAGAGTAAAAATGATTTAACTAGACACTTGTAGTCTCCAAGTAAAACATCGGGCCACGACCTAGAAATAAAATTTAACCTACATTAATATATGGCTAGGATTTAGTATATTGAACACTTAATATCTAAAAAGTAAGAAGCATGTTGAAAATTGCAAAGTTGAACCAGAAAGGATCGACTAATATATAGAAACGGAGAAGTACTCTCATCAATATTTAACCTTTTTTAAATCTATAACTAATTTTATTAAGTACTTGATAATTACCGTTAAAAGTCGAAACCTAAGTCGTATATATTGTAATATATTTATCTATTATAATAAATTGTAGTGGTTAAAATCATAATAAATGTTTTATTCAGTGATCTAAAACCCTTACTACCATGTTTAAGAAAAAGTATCAAAATGGTTAGAAGAAAAGTTAATTACCAAAGATCTGTTTCAATTTTACAAGAGATTGAAGCGCGTCAACTTTATAGAGTACTATCAGAATAAAGAAGCTAAATATTTTATAGGCATTAAAATATTTTTATTGGACTGAAAAACAATCAGGATAATTCATGGCTATTTGGTATTAGCCTAGAAGAAAATCGGGACTTGGCCAAGTTGCTTCTGCTTACTATCTGGCTTATTGTGTAACAGAAAATTCAAAAATGTCATAATAAATTACCACCATCAAAAATGTGGGTAGAAGCTGTCATTCCATCGTTCGCACTGGACTATCGTGTGCTTGAAAGGTTGCTCCTATTAATAAGCGTCTGCCTTTCACGCCATACAAAATATAGAACATCTCACTTTGTTTGTTAGAGTTTCGACGAATCTTGTGGTTACACACTTAATTGGATTATCTGGATAACTAAGAAGTGGCATTATGCCGGGATAATACATCACATCAGGTTGCAGAGCTCTCTTATTGTTGAAAGAATTTTAGATTGTCATTTCATTCAAATATATTATAATGTATAAAATGCTTGCAGTACAGAAATAACCACGAACTGCTGGATGGCAAATATATATGAGGTAGTGCAGTGTTGCAATAAGTGTGTGCCGATCTGCATGCTCGGGACTGGATTCAAAATAATAATACAAATTTGTAATTCTACAAATGTAGTGCTAAAATATAGTTTTGAGGTATAATTTCAACATTTTCAAGATGTACAACAGAAAATGTAAACACTTAAAACACAAATTTGGTACACGAGGATCCGGTAGATACGTTAGGCATTTGTAAGAAATCTAGAAGATGATACGAGGTTAGAAAAAGTCTGGAATCATCGAGAACCGTCTAGAAATTCTAGATGATTTAAATTGACCACATCGTTACATGAACCATAATTATCATTAACTGTCTTAAGTGAGGATAGATAGGTAAGATAGATAGATAAGATAATTAACTGGAAACCAAATTTATAAGTAAATATAAGTTAATAGAATTCATTTACAAATAAATAATAAACTATAATAATAATAACTTCAAGGATGTTTAATTCGTAGTTAATTATGTAATAATACGTTAGGCAGGTTAATTTAGTTGCAAATTGTTATAGACTAACTGATATCACTGATAATTAATTTGTAACGTTTTGTTAAAAGTTTTAAAGTGCTTTGAAACTAATACAATTTTATATTGTATGTGAGCTTTATGGTGGATGCGCCGGGAACAAATTTCATTCAGATTTAAAATTAAACAGTTTTGCGTATTGTTTCACTATATATATATATATATTTTTATAAACTATTCTGTGATTTTATTACTATTTACTAATGTAATTTTAAATGTAAAATCTGTACTAAAAAAAAAAACATTTTTGGGCTCTGAAGATGCACACATATGTGTGCGAAACGTTAGCTAGGTTCATAACAATATAGAGGACTTAAGCAAAAAACTACATCTTTTATTGCTACCTACATTTCGTCTGGACTTGAATCCCGTTACTCCATTCTACTCTACATCATAACGTCCGTGAATTCTTGCCGTTCATCTTAACAACATGGGATCGTTTATGCAATCCATACTCCGCCTGGCAGGATCGGAGATTCTAAGGACGACCAAGATGTACATAAGCAATACTAGTAAACTCGCCTCGATGAAAAATCGTCTAATATTCTTACTGGAATGTAAACGGCGGAACCTCATTCCTGGGTTCATCAAAAACACGCTTAGATTTCGCAATTTCCCTAAAACAACCTCGCATTTTAATTTACGAAATTTGAGGACATCAACCATAGGGTAATGAAAGAATTTCTTAACTTAAGTATTAATGAATGTAACATCACTCTTAGAAATTTGAATAGTAGCACCATACATTTAGAGCACATATTATCACGTAGTTTGCCAAATCATATATTTAATGACCTTCTCAAGGTTCAAGAGAGGAGATATAATCGAATTTTTAATAATATTAAACAACGTCACTTGAAAAAAATATCTAGATTAGAGTCACCCCAAGTCAAACGCATAAACACAGATAAATGGATCATTAACTGCACAGACACTCCAATCCCTGAGGATATTAACAATTTATTAGCGTGTGGACCTAAATTTTGTTTACCAGTTCATAATAATAACCTAGATATTTTCTCTCTTCTCTCGAACGTTGAGAATATCCTTCAACATTGCCCGGAAACAGAAAGAGACTTGACCAGAGCAAAAGTTACTCATATTATAACTAATTTTATGTTAACTCCTTCACCTCCTTCCCCTTATAATAACAATTTGAAAAAAACAAAAACTTTTCTGAAAGACAATCCCCATTTACTAGTAACTCGTGCTGACAAAGGCAACTGTACCGTAATTATGTCAAAACAAGATTATGAAACCAAATCCTTAGACCTTTTAAATGATACTGACACCTATAAGCAACTCAACAACGACCCTACACCTTCAGTGGAGAGGAAACTTAATAAATTAATTGATGATTTGTTTAAAAACAACTATATTGACAAAAATACCGCACAACATCTTAAATACTACAATGGCTCTTGTCCAACGTATTACGGTTTGCCAAAAATTCACAAACCCTCAGTTCCCTTAAGACCAATTATTTCTTGTATAGATTGTCACACGAAAAAACTAGCAACTTATATAGCCAGGATCATTGACATTTCTTTCATAAACTATAACCAATTTAGAATTAAAGACTCCTTTAAATTTGCAAACAAAATTAAGAACTTTCAATTACCCCCCAATTTTCAAATTGTTTCCTTCGACGTCACTTCCCTCTTTACTAACATACCCCTTGACCTTGTACTAAACATCATCACTACTAACTTCCACCTTATTGAACCTAACACCCCTATCCCACTAACAACTTTCATTTCAATTATAACTTTTTTATTTAATCACACCTTCTTTCAATTTAATAATGTTTTTTATCAACAAATAACTGGCTGCCCTATGGGAGGTACCATCAGTCCTTCCATAGCTGAAATTGTTATGAATTCTCTGTTACATTTTTGCTCTGCTCGGGTCTCTTTCCAATTTCCTTTTATTTATCAGTATGTAGACGATCTGATATGTGCCGTTCCGGCTAACGAAGTAAATAACACATTAGACATATTTAACTCTTACCATCCTAAATTACAATTTACTGTAGTAACTGAAAAAGAGGGAACCGTACCCTTCCTGGATACTTTAGTATGTAGATTACCTAATAATTCCATCATTTTAGATTGGTACATTAAACCGACGAGTTCAGGAAGGTACATCCCCTTCGACTCTTACCACTCAAAAAAGTACAAGTTCAACACCGTTCTCGCCCTCAAAAATAGAATATTGCGCATCGTACATCCATCTCTTCATAATGTGAACTTGGCAAAACTGTTCCGCATATTACGGAATAACTCATATCCCCCTGTGTTGTTGAAGAGACTTTTGTACCGCTCCCACGGTCGGACAGTTGAACCTCGCGAGGACCCAGTTGCACTAGATGAAGTGGCTTTGCCGGAAACACGTACATACCAGACTCTTCCGTATATTGACTGTCTTTCTAACAAACTTACTAACATTTTCCGTTCCGTTTCTCCTAATGTGGTGGTAGCTTATAAGAACTGTAATACTCTTTCTTCACTTTGTTTCTCCCGCTTAAAAGACCCTATTCCCCCTTTTCAAAAATATAATGTAGTATATTCTATTAAATGTAAACAATGTGATCTCGTATATGTTGGTCAAACATCACAAAAACTTAGCAAACGTCTAACACAGCACAAAAGTGATGTCAAGCACAAACCACGTTCTACAGGTCTCAGTGTACATTGTAACGACACTGACCATACACCTGACTATAACAACACCAAAGTAGTTACGTCAGAACGTAACACGTTCAAGAGAAATTTTCTCGAAATGTGCTATATACATTCCCAAAAAAAAACGTATGAACTTCAAAAAAGACATCGACGGACTAAGCAACATATACAGTAATATATTATCATTACATAACTCCTAATCCCCTTCCCCCTTTTTCAGAATCCCCACATTCCATCGTATATTTTCCTTACTATACATTAATCATTGTTAATTCTTCCACTCTATTTTATATTCTTCTCTACTAAGCTCCATACTATATTTCTACCCCACATAATATTCTTCCTCTTGGTTTCGTCGTCTGTAACTCTAAAATAATTTTCATTCTGTTTCTTACTTTCACTTTTATTTTTCCTTTCTTGCTCTGCGTTGTGTAAGATGTGTTTCCGTCATTTCCACCGCTCTCTTTTGGTTCTGGTTCCCCCTCGGTATCGTCGGATATAGCGACCTAAATTGAGGGTTTACGTTTTCGGGTAATGGTTAGGGTCACTCCTGATAGTTACGCGGAAATTCCTCCTTTTTCGTCGTTCGGGGTTCGCTCTGTTCCCGACTCCTTGGGCCCGGCAGCAATTGTCTCTTTTCCATCTCAGGCTAAATGCGAGTGGTTCCAGTGTACACTGTACTTTGCTTTCTTCACCTTGGTGTAAACCTGACTTTTAATTTCCACCATTTCTAAATTGTCAATATGCCGAACATGTTCCCCCCTCTTTTGCCTATCTTCACATTCAGTTCGCGACACTGTCTTGTCCGGTCTGGTCAGATGTATTCACTTTTAATTAATTTTATCTAGTAACCGTCAACATTTCTTATTATTTTAACTTTTCTGAATCACACTGACCTGACCAAACAGTGTATAAGCTGCTCAATGTTCTATTTTTACTGTACTTTCAACTGATGTCCTCAAATATGGAAAATTCGAAATCTAACCTCAAAATGTACGCCATGTGCACGTGGTCGCAACTCACGTAGGATTTACTCTTAATTGTTTACAAGTAAGTCGCCCTTATTTTCTCAATGCGTCCATAATTACTTTTATTATTTTTATAAACTATTCTGTGATTTTATTACTATTTACTAAAGTAATTTTAAATGTAAAATCTGTACTATAAAAAAAAACATTTTTAGGCTCTGAAGATGCACACATATGTGTGCGAAACGTTAGCTAGGTTCATAACAATATAGAGGACTTAAGCAAAAAACTACAGCTTTTATTGCTACCTACATTTCGTCTGGACTTGAATCCCTTTACTCCATTCTACTATATATATATACACGTTGTCCCCTGAAATTTTGAATACGGCCATTTAAATTCGTTACTTGTTACTTAGTTACCACGCTCGTGACGTATTTTAATGGACTGACCAACGGGAAATAATCAGTAATTTCTAATTTGTAATAAAATAGGGAATTAAAATGAAACATATTTACACAATCTGACGTAACGTATAACAAATAACTACAATGTTCATCTTATTCAATGTTCGAAAACATGTCTTTATTGAGCCAAACAATATCCCAGATGATCATAAAATTCCTGTTAAAACATTTTGAAACTATGTAAGTCAAATTGACATTCATATTGCAGCAAGAACCATAGCAACCAATAATAATAATCGAGATACAATACACACATTACATTACCCATATTCAAAATTTCAGGGGACAACGTGTATATTAAAATTATCTTACATTAATCTAAATGTGTTTAATATTCTGGTAATGCTGATAAATTTCTCTAGAACTTATGGATATCAAAGGGTATTGTGAAAATTTAGATATGGAAGGTTAAAATCCGATTTTTATCTTCTGCGCTAATCAAAATAATTTTAAACCGGTCAATAGTTATTATTGATAGGAAAATAATAATTTAATTTTAGTAGTATACATTTAGTATAGTTATTTTATTAAATTAAACTTTAATGCTATTAATAAATTTATTTATTATTACAAATACTGTAATATATTTTGTCTTTTTTATATGGCAAGAACCCTAATAACCTTTTAGGAATAAAGTTACCGGAGCTCTTTTGAAAAACATAACCACCACGTTTACGTAAGTAACAATATACGCTACAGCCGGGGAAGCGAAAAGTTTTTCTATAACGTATTATCTCGCAGATAGCTATAACCTGACAAGCTCGGAGACAAAATCCCCAAACAATGCCGGATTAAAATATCGAACGTGCACATTCTTACTATATCCAATTACCTAATTTCATCGCAGAACCTCCCCCTCCCCCCTCCGCCGTTGTTTTATTGGTAAACTTATAAGGCCCCGAGTAATCCTATAAGGTCGCTTCCACTTCTATCTGCAAATTCCGGCTCGAGCTCGAATATACAGATGATTCGCACAGTGTTTGCATAGAAATCGAATGCTCGTTCGAGCGATAAAATGGAAATCCTCAATAAGTGCACACTCACTGCGTATTTGAGCTGAAATCGGGCAGCGATTGTACTTGGCTATACAAATCGGGACGATTTTCCCATAAATAACGAAATTAAAGCCGCATTTTCTCCAGTAGATTTGACGTGCATTTCCGAAATCCGAATGAATTATTTTTACAGCGAATTATAAAACTTGAATTCTCTGCTATTATCATAATAGGTACGTTTTTCAAATTATTGATTACTGATTTAATAATTATTTCATTTAGAGTATAAATTTAAAGAGAAAATGGAGTAGTTAATAATAATAGTAACTATAGTTCAGTTCGATAGCAAAGATATACTTTCTTATTTCTTATATTATATTAGTAAATTTAGGTTATCATTTCTTTATTTATATGTATGCCATTATCAAAAAAATAATGAATTAGTTTTTTTTGTTTAGGTTTTTTCAACTGACGTTATATGTAATATAACATTTTTACAATAATTATTTGTTGTTTAAACAGTATTTTTTTATTAGAAAAAACACGAAAATATTTCGTAAATCTACAATATTTTCGTGTTTATTCTAATGACTAGTTAATTTTCTACAACTTATTTATTATTCATTTATGTCTATTGTTTTTATCTATGTATTACTATCTAAATAAAGATTATTGGGTGGATAGGCACACATTTAGTTTGCAATTATAACATGCTCCAATAACTTCACTTTACTTTAAACTTATCGCTAATGCCCCTATAAGGAGTAACTTGTTTACAATTCCAAAACAACAAGTATATTAAACATTCAGCAACTACCTCTTGACGAACAACTCAAATATATACTCTTGACTGGAAGTGCTGAACTTGGTAATAAGACCAGATGATGTGATTAAATCATATTACGTAGGCATAAGATGTAATTTAAGCCTAGCATTTACTCAAATTAGAAATACGAAGCTTGGGATTCTTTAAATTTAATATCTGATCTCTACGTTCTAATAAAAAATGAAACCTCCTAAAAACTGATTTCAGCTATAATTAATTATTATATTAAAACTAGAACTAGTAATAATGACATATCAAAAAATATAATGAGTAAATGACACAAGTTTGGCACTTTTTTCATATCAATATTTCACGTACTCAAACAACCCAATTAATAAAAAATATAATATATAACTTGAAAAAAACTAATCAATCAAGCAGTACAATCAATAAATTCTAATTTAAGAAGGAAGAAATAAACATCTCATGACTCAATTATAGGTGCATTTATTAGTACAAGATTATGACATACGACAGTTATGTTGAAGTTACTTATTTAGCATAAACAGAAATTTGAATTAAAATATGTTTTACTTACTTGATTACAAAAGAAATGTTTTATGATCCAAAGTGAAAACATATTAAAGTAAATACACTTGCATTACAACGATAAACTTAAATAATAATTACATAACTTCTAATCTACTACCGTATTTAGAAATTGGTCTTTAGAAGCGTGTTATGTTAGTCAAGACTAACTATAATATTATATTTTTTCTAATACTAATTAATTTTTAAAGTATTATTAATTTTTAAAGTATTATTAATAGTTCAAAAGTCTGCTTTGAAATCAAAATATAAATCTATAATTTGTTTATGTTTATGGTGGATGCGCCGGGAAACGAGAAACGTATAGATTTTATCTATTAATAAATATAAATCACACTATTTAAAAATTGAATAGGCATTTTAATTAGTAGAAATTAAAAGCTACAATGATGAACAAATATTTTTTTTCCATTTTGAAACTATAAATCTTTACAAAAGTTTTGTTAGTAATATTGTAACAAAATTATTTAACAAAATATGATATAAGATATTGCAGCTAATTAAAAAT
The DNA here is from genome assembly GCA_963969525.1 of Ontholestes murinus. NCBI lineage: Eukaryota > Metazoa > Arthropoda > Insecta > Coleoptera > Staphylinidae > Ontholestes > Ontholestes murinus. Next base: position 18,136,840 of record OZ018396.1, read on the forward strand.
CGAATTAGATTAAATTCAATAAGCAAATGGACAGGAAGACCGAAGGTATATAGCCCGAACGGATTTAAATAAAATATATTTGTTCTAAATGTATTTATGTTTGTCTAAATAAAGATGTTGTTTTCTCTCTCAAAAAGCGATTAAAATTTTTTATTAATATAAAAATAATCATAGAGGAGTTACGATTTAACTTAATTACGATAAATAATTGTAGTAAGCAAAGATCAAAGTATTAATAACGTCATAAATATATTTTAATATTGCCATTACAAGTTATAAATGAAGAATCCAACGCGAAATTATGTATAACATAAGGATCAAGAGTCGTGGTCAACTATGAAAAAATATACGCTTAATGAAGAGGAACACCTATGAAATCACAAAAAAATTAGACTATTAGAGAAGGAACATAATAAGAGATCAAAAAACTATTTTTTAAAGAAAATAGGATTAATAGAATGACAATGGTAATGAGTAAATAAAAACTGCGAAAAACCAAAAATATTGATGTATTAATTAATTGAAACATGAAATTTGAAAGGCATACAGGGCAAAGAAAAAAAAACTAGAAGTGGAGAATTTAAAAAAAGTAAAACTAGATTTATTGATTATAATAGAGACTAAGAAGAAAGGGAAAGAAATAATAAAAACAGAAAATAAGCAAACGTAAATTTTTAATGGTGTTGAGAGAGATAGCAGATATGCAGAAAGTACGAAAGTACGAGCATGAACTAGAATGGATGGAAAGTAATAAGAAAAAGCTAATTTTGTTAAATTGATAACAACACAGTTAACCTAAACCAAACGTTTTTATTGCCTAGGACATTACCACTTTCTTTGGCCTTCTATAGACCACATATTTGATAACTAAATGTTGAATTACTTGATCCAGCCAGATATTATTAGCCTGAGGGTTTAAGTCTCGTGTAGAAACTTAATAAAGCGCAGGAAATCTAAAAACAACCTATATAAATCGTTAAATTTGTGGATATTGCTTTATTTAAATTTCTTCTTATAATATCAGAATCTCTGTCTTGTAAAATATCTATTTCGGTAAAACGTTATCTCGCTGAGTTTTTTCATTAATTGCTGTAGCTACTACTACCTTTTTGTTAAAATTTATTGAAGATAACTTAGAGTATCTCCAAGTATTAATTTTTCGCAAACCTTCAAATTGCCAAATGCAGACACAGCGTTTACTTATAGGCAAAATAAGCGTTTTATAGAACCTCTTCGATCAATACCATATTTAGTTTATCCACTATTTTCAGACTATTTTTGTACATTGAAGAGCCATGTAGGTCACATATTGAAAATAATCTATAGCACAGTAAATTTTAGAATTTAACACAAATTTTAACAGGAATGCTCAAATAAATATTTACAGTAGTTTAAAGAACGTAACAAAATATCATAGTGCTAAAACATTAACTTTTATTCAAGTGAAATAATTTAAAAATAAATAGGAACTCTCCATACCAAGGTTTGACTGGAAGAAATTTGAAGTCCCTAATTTCTGTGCTCCTTTATTATATTTTTATGTATGTTTCTATTAATATTTTTGTTAACAGGTAATCAAAAGCATCATAAATAAATAAAAATCTATGATTATCCTTTAATTTATAACCTATTTAGTGCTTTTGGATGCTCCCATGAAGCCACGTCCTTTTACATAACCTCCTCGGCAAAAAAAATATCTTGAAATAAAACAACACCATTGAGAGGTGTTCATATTTATTGTTAGACACTGCAACATGTTTTGACCCACAATTGCTTCAACAGGCAGATGAATACTGAATATTCATCTGCCTACCTCGAAAGTAAAGGTCACATGTTCAAACTAATCAATAGCGTAGTAAATCTAAGATTAATATATCTAAGTCCTTCAATTTTTGTGCCACATTGAGAAAATTAATATTTGTTTAGATCAAAATTATTGGAAAAGTACGAAGAAAGGATATTACAGTATTTTTCATTCTGATATACTCTTCACCAAACCCAAAAAACACACATCGATTATGGCTTAGTGTCCTACTGAGTTTATAAAGTGTGAAGAGAAGATACAACAGTGTTATTTATATTGTTGGAAGAATTTGTATACTAAAAACTACATTATCCACATGTTATAATTTTCACAAATGCTTATTTTCCCAAATTAATAATACCATATTCAAAGTATTTAGTGCTTTCGGACGTTCGCATAAAGTTCGTCTGTACATTTTTAGATAAACCTGGTAAAAAACAGAGATATTGGAACATCAATGTCACTCATTTTGGCGTTTGTATATAAGCAAAATAACCTCTTCTGTAAATCTTCATCGATCAACACTATATCTAAAAACAATCCATCCGCTATTTTTAAAAAATCTAACAAAATCAAACATTAATCTTGCTGAAACCTACCTTGAAAGTAACTTATAGTGCAGTAAATATAATAAAAACATATCAAAATCTCTTAATTACTATGGTTAACGCATTTGGTTTTTATTTAAAATCCTTATCTAATTCAAACACCATCTGAGAAGAACCATGCCATAAATATTAATAAAATTAATATCTGCTCAGGTCATCATTTTTGAAAGGATTTGTATACTACGATCTACATAATTTGCACGTTATACTTCTATCAAATTCCCCACACATGCTTTTTATTTAGATTTTAAATGACATATTGAACTTATTTAGTGCTTTCGGAAGTTCGCTTCGAAGACCTCTTCGACCAAGAAAATGTCTAAAACCGTTTCTTCGTGTTATGTTTAGATAAATCTAGAAAAATAAAATAGAGATCTTGAGGCATCTAAGATACGTATTAATACTAATTTAAAACAGCAAATTTTGCGTTTGTATATAAGCAAATTCGAGCAGCACAATATCCAAAAACACTTCATCCGATAGTTTTGAAAAATATAACAAAATCAACAAGGTCTGAAAGACCACCGGTCAATAGCCATGAAACAAAAGATCAACTATATCAGAATTTATTTTATTTTATACATTACATGTATTATATTTTATTTTCTTTCTGTGAATAAAGATGTTTTGTAGTAGTCAAATACCAAACCCTGTTAAACCTACTAAGGGTTGTTTATAGAAAGGCACTTGGTTTGTTTCACAATTTTTACGATTTATTCCGACTAGTTTTGATTTTTACACCATTATCTAGGAATGGTAAAAATGTTTCACCACGTGATAAACGAGAATCAAATTCAACCTGGTAAACCTACCTGGAACGTATAGGTTATGGGTTTAAATTAATTTGTAGGTCAGTAACTCTAAGCAAAACATAACTATCTTGTTCAATTTAAAGTGGAATTCTTCTCTCTTGACAACTCTACAAAAGTATAACCTTGCCATATTAAATTAACATACGAGGCATACATGTTAGTAGAATTAGAATACAATTGTTTAGATTATCTCTACGATATAATCTTTGTAAATCTCCAAAATAGTAAATACTGAATATTCAGTGGTTTCAATCATTAGCACTTAGGCAAAATTACCCACTTTGACCAATAAAATATCCAAAATATTTGCGAATATATCTAACAAAGTGTTGAGTTGTTTAGTTCTGCTGCTCCCAGATATTGTTAATTGGGATATCTAGGTCGCGTGTTGGATTAATCATTTAATAATTGATTTATTTATTGTTTTAAATATTCATTCCGTAATTCGTCAGTAGAGAATTGTAGGACCTCCTCCTCTTTATTTATTAAAATAAAACAATATAATTAGGAGAAAGTCCACATCTAAAAAAATAATAAAACTCTTCTCTCTCCCTTATTAGATACATAGGAAATGAGGTTACTTCGTAAGTATTTGTCCAAACGGGGAAATACCAGTTGGGAGGTAATTTCCTAAAAAGAAGTTGAGATTATTTCTATAGAATCAGCAAAAAGAGAGCTACGAAGTGTCTAGCAGTCATATAAGGTAAATAATTTATCCATTAGAATCCAAAAATGTGTTTGGTTCAAGGGCAACTGACTTATGATAAATAAGTGTTTAATTGTGAAGACTTTGTTATACATCTTGAATATAATAAAGAAGAAGACACGATAACTCTTACCATTTCTCTCGTGTAATTTTAAATTATGTGTTACAACAAAGCCATCGTAAGCCATATTATAAGTAGATACTAGTAAATATTATATATAATAATGATAAGCATGTATCAAGTAAGAAATCAAAGGAGCACTGGCCTCCTTTGGTCATTGACCATGTATTGAATCTGAAACGACAGTATCGAATTAGAAAGTAAGTAGTATTATCAACATCAAAGAAGAGATGAATAAGTTAAAATTAGAGGTTCTGAACATTTTCTTTTAGATCGTTTTGAGGTAATTGTGAAAAGGTTTTGAAGTGATCTGTTTACTCAAAACCTCTTACCAATTTTTTGAAGGGTTATATAGGACAGTGCATAATATCTACTGGAATATGTACAGTAGATAGTGTTTTCAATGACATATTGACATAAGTATGATTGTAATTGTTTAAATTGTTTAATTATAACGCAGAAAAACTACAAAAAATATCTGTTTCCTTTAATGTTTATGGGTATTAGGTATGCGTGTTTATGGAGGCTTTCCCTTTTTAAAATATTTTTATAAGTTTAAAAACCACAATTATACTTTATTTATATCATATATTTTAGTTATCATCAAGTTTACTTATGTTTTTAAAGGTATATGAATCAATATCTCATTTAGATTAACATAATTCTAGTTTAATTATTGTTCTCTGTCAACAACAGCCACCGAGCCAGTTGGCGACAGGAAATCGAGATTTATTTTGGAGTATTTAACCCTTCGGGTTAACCACCGATTACGATATTCTAGTTTTATTTAGTCTTTTTGAGCGTAATTAAGGCAAAGTAGGCCATTTTATTTAAAAAAAACATTAGCTTATAACAGCGCATATTTTTGGATAAAACTAGATGTTACCTTTTTTATATTGGAGAAAATCGAAAAAATGCAAGCCTTTCAGTTACTATGTCATAATTTTCCTGGTCTCTTAAGAATTCAACTTTAAAAGAATGTGGTTTCACATAAAACATTAATATTTGCATAAAGAAGTTGAATTATTTTTAGAATTTATGTACACCTATCTATAGTATTTTTTACATAATAAATCTGCTTTAATCTTTTCAATAATGAACACATTTTTTAACCTAAACTCAATATTATTTAGTCTTTTTAAATATATGCAGAGTAAATCCATCTAAAGAAACTCTTCGATCAACACCAACAAAATATTTTGATATATTATATCCATTGTAACAGGTATTTTATATTGATAGTAAATAATAATAAATAACAAAATATTAAAAACCAGATATTGTGTAAGCTCATCAGCATAATTTCAAAGAAATTTGAAAAATGTACTGCGATGAGCTATTTAGCTGAGACATCTAGTTCATGAGTTATAACTAAGTTAGAACATAGAAACTCTGGAGAACAAATTTGATTGCTTCAATTTTGCCTCTATTTTTCATTTAGATTAGGCAACATCCTTACCTATTAAGAATTTTTGGTAGAATTGTTTTCTACAATCTCATTCATCATTACTATGTATTCCATTATAGCATGTGTTGTTTCTCTAAGGTACAATAACAATACATTTAACCTAAGAATAACTTAATTTAGTATCCGCCAGTAAGCAAAATAATGCCTACTGCTGCTATTTTATATTCTACAATGGCATCCATTTCTTATTAGGTATAAATCAAAACTAGACTTTTATTACATCTTTGTACTACTTTCTGATAAAATATCACTTAAAGTATATAAAAAATTTGGAAAAATTAACCTTATTTAGTATACGCATATAGGCAAAAGAGGCCCTTCTACAGATTCTACTCGACCAATGTTCAGAAATCAGTTCATTGGCACATTTTCGGATAATTTCCTGTATTTATAGACAAAATCTACTATAGATCAACTTCAATCAAAAATAGTACGTCCGCATATTTTCGGACAAATCTAGTAAAAGTGTCCAATCCTACTGCCACCAGATGTTTTAACTGGACCATCTATATCATGATCTGGAACTAACTTAGAATATAGTGAATGTAAAAGATTCGTTCAATTCCTTTGATTCCTTCAATATTTCCAAATTCACCTTTGTTCGTTATTTAGATATGTCTTTTTAAAACTCACAAGGTAGAAAATTACTTAAATTTTGATGGAGTTGTATACTACATCTGATTTATTTGCATATTATAATGCACGTTATCTTTCTTAGTTATATAACAATACATTAAGACTAAGCTTAATTATTTAGTGTCAGCATACTTACAAAAGATCCTCCTTGACCAATGAAATCTCCAAAAAGGAATTCGTCCACATATTTTCGGACAATTTCAGTAACGTAGAAATTATCAGTTCCATAGCAACTCTTGATAAGACAATAATATAATATAAGTATATGGATCGAACGAAGATAACAGCAAAGAAAAGAAAGATATCTTTGGAAAAAATCAGTAAAAAAGCAGAGAAAGCAAGATATAACCGGAGATTTCAATAGAAAAAATAACAGAAAGCATTTAGCTATAGAAATAATGAAGGAGGAAATTAATTGACTGCATAGAACATTTTTTTGACCATAAATAAATCCATAAATACACAAGGGAATAATAAAGCAGATCAGTAATAGATTACATTCTAAAGGAAGGGATAAACAGAATAAAATAGAAGATGTAAAAGTTTGCTATTGATAATGGTTACATTGAAACCGAAATATACATCTAGCATTTAATAAAACAAGTGAAAGATACCAAAAAAAGCAACTGGCGTAGAAGTAAAAGGTAAAGAAAAATCATATGATGAAGTAATGAATACAAACTAAAATCTAATAATACAAAAAAAGAAATAAGCCAACCAATATTCGATCTAATAAGAGTATAAACACGAAGTATGGACGAAGAATATGAATCACCGAAGATGATAAAAACAAAAACTATTATGTTGGACAAAAAACAAAGCAAGTACAAGAAGCAAACGGCATGGCCATCATTGGAAATAAAGGAACAAATCAAAATCAAGAAAAAAAATTGTAAAAATATCATAAATCTTGAAAGCGGAGTTGATGACTTCTCATCTTCTTCCACACGAACCATTATACTTAGCAGCTGGTGTTAATACTCATCAGGCGATTTTAGTCATTGAGGCAATGTTTTTGAGAGTTCTGGCGTGTTTAGGAGACCTTATTATTGAATGTCATTATGACATAGAGCAGCTATGAAAAATACAAGAGAGAGTGGGGATAGAGAGAACTAAAGCAAAAAGAATGATAAAAAGTGAAGAGCAAAGGATATGTGAAGAATTTGTGAGCAAGATAGAAGAAAATATTTTAGCCATTTCTAGTGTGTTTAGGTCGAATCGTTTGAGACCTTATTATTAAATATGCTAAAGTCACTAAGACAAAGAGCAGCTATGAAAAATACAAGAAAGAGAGAGGGAGACAGAGAAAACTAAAGCAAACAGAATGATAAAAAGTGAAGAGCAGATGATATAAGAAAATAAAAAAAATAAAAAACAAGATGGAAGAAAATATGTTTGCCAATTCTGGCGTGTTTAGGTCGAATTTTTGGAGACTTTATTATCAAATATGTTACTGTCAGCCATGAAGAAGACAATAGAGACAACTAAATCAAAAATAATGATAAATAGTGAAGAGCAGAGGACATATGATTAATTTGGAAACAAGATGGAAAAAATAATAAAAAAATACTATAAGACACTGAATAACTTATAGAAATGATAGGCATATAAGAATGAAGATGAAACAGGACAATGTAAAGATAGAACAAGTAGCTCCAAGAACTATTGTCTTGATGCTCTGAGCCAACAGAAGAAACATAAGACGCAATAAGATAAAACATTGTATTCCCTTAAGATAACATATCAAATCAAGAATTAAAAGAGGCAATCAACTGATTAAAAGTGAAAACGCATTAGGAGTAGATAAAGTAACAGACAATATGATTAAGGAAGGAATATACAACTACGATTGTAGTTGTTAAAGTGATTTTTCTCTAGTTCTTGTATGGAATAACTATAAAAAAGGATAAGAGAAATAGAAAATGAATTATCAGAGAGTCTTTAAACCCAGAAGAATTTCATATGATTAGATTTTTAAACTAATGATAATAATTAACTAGATATTAGAATCACAGAAATCAAAGTTCATAGCATACCTGGGAATGGAAAAGACGTTCGGTAAAGTACTAAGGTGTAAGGTCGGGGAAATCTTAAGGAAAATGGAAGTCGACAATAAATTGATAAGGGTGGCACAAAGTATAAATAAGAAAACAAGACATAAGGGAAACCTTAGGGAAAATGGAAGACAACAACAAATTGATAAGGGTAACACAAAGTATATATAAGAAATCAAGACATATAATAATAGCCAAAACCAAGAAATCTTTACATTCCTTATTTTATCTAAATTATGTATAATTAGTACCTATTAGAAAGACGCTATTTTTTTTTCGATTAGTTGTAAATTACTTTCGCGAAGTAAATACACCATTAAATGGTATGCATTAACGTGACGCTCGTTGACTCCTTTTGAAGTACGAGTATAATTTAGTTTTGAAGTAGCTTTTTGCACAGCCGTAATTAATCCTGGCGTGGGCTTATCGAATTGGAGGGATCCCCCCGGCCTGGAGTGATGCTCCAAGTTAATATATGAAAATTTCAGAGAGCGCCTTTTTAATTGGCGCCCGCGGGATGTTAATTCCGTCCCGGTTATTTAAATTCATCGTGCATGTTAATTTTGAAAATATGTGATTAACATGCACGCGCACGTACCCCCATTCAAGGAAACATTTTCACTTAATTTTTTATTAGATACACCTTACTTTTTTTACTATATACAAACAATTTTCATAAAATTAATATTGCACCATCTTAACGTAAGTCATAAATCAACATTTCCACCTTCTATCTATCTCACACAAAAATATACCATCCTTCAATAAATAAAATGGTATGTGATTTTAATGCATCAAACAATCAGAATATAAATTGATGTATATCATAAAGCCGTTCTATAATTAGGTGTCAACTCGAGAAACTCATTCTTGAAAGCGAATTGGTGGTAAAGTACGCTCTCATCAAACAGCCAGTTGCGGTCATTATTCAACAAGACCTGCGGTTGTTGTGTTGTCGATTCCTAACGATGGAAATGCAATTCCTACCGCAAATCGATAGCGACTAAATTTCCAGTTTAAAATAATAATCTAGTTTCATTAATTCGAATGCTGCAATTATATTTCAAGATACGTTCATTTTTATATAAAGTTTTAAAAGATTATACATACATAATTAATCTTAACTTCAGGATGGTTGTGGACATTACTAGGTGGTAATCCATATAATTAACAACATATAACAATAAATTAATTCTGGTAAAAATATAGTAAGTGTTTCAATATATGTCTAAATAATGTATACTTAAATTGTATATATGAAAGTGTATTAAAGTACAGTATAATAAATCAATTTACAACAATTACCTAGATTGTAGTGAATGCGGTTAAACTTGATCCAGGGATAGTGTCGTTTGGAACCGGAAGGGCTCCTACGGCTGTTGTACGGTGCCCTTGTGGACAATCCGGGGCTTTGGCCTTCCCTAATTCCGGTATCTTAGCACAGTCCATTTACCCTTTTATATTTTGCGATAGAAAAATGTCTTGGCGCCGATCCACTATTGTCTATTATTTTTACTCCATTTTGGTTAAGTGGATCGCCCTTCGAACGGTATTAAAGCGCATCTATATTTACGACTTCATCGAGCGGAACGGCGATTAAGTCTCTACTAAAGATGGAATATACTGCGTTAGTGTCGTTTATAACGCATATAAAGTGTCGGGAGATTTTTACATAAAAATTAATGATTGCCATATTTTAAAGGGAAAGAATAATGTAATGTGCTAAAAATATAAATTGCGGTTCAGATAAGAATGCTTGTAGAATAAATATGGTTTCTTTTATCTTTTATTATTGCTTTATTTACGCTGCAGTACAGTAAACATACATCTTTATAATTTTCTTTTTAGACCAAAGTTCAAGTAGTTATAGTAGACTCTATTGACTCTATTGATGTTAGCTAACATTGTGGCAATTTTCACTTTAGATGCAGCAGCTCTAAATAGTTCGGTAGATGTTTGTTCATACCACTCTCGTAGGTTTTTGAGCCAGGATATTTTTCGTCGGCCACATGATCTTTTACCGTATATTTTTTCTTGCATGATCAATTGTAGAATTGTACCCCGTATGATATGTCCAAAATATTCTAATTTTCATTTCTTGATGTTCTAAACCAGCTTTTTTTCTCTTTTTGGATAGATAATTATATTATTGGTGTAAAGTTTATTCTACAAATAAGTAATTATTCCAAACTTTATACTTTATGAATGATTGATTTAATGGAAGGTTTACACCTTCAGTTTTATAGACATAAAAAATATTCAAGGTATCGAGATTAAAGATGAAATAGTTTAATCTTTAATTTCAGCCAAGAAGAATCTTTTTTTATTACAATAAGGCATGAAAATTCCAATTGAAAATCACATATGAACTTACAAAATATTGATCTTGTTTGAAAAATAATTGATAAGAAAATGAAAAGAGACATTTATTATTGTTTATTAAAACCCTAAAATAATACCGATGTAATTTAAAATGTTTAAAGTGCTGAAAAGTACAAACTTTTCATCTAGAACTTAAACTTTTAACCGATATTCTCCTCACAAGATATGAAAAAATTGTCTTGAGGTATTATATTGAATTCTTCTTTAAAAGCCAAAGTTATACTTAAGGAGGTCTTTGGAATTAAAACAAAAAATAAAGTCTCAATTTATTTAAACATTTCTAGAATCAATTGCAACTGCATACCCATAGTCGTCCAGATCACAAACATTTTTAGATGAATTATGAGCTAGACTATATGATGGGTTTTGATATCCAGTTTACTTAAGTATCATACTTATCACTTAATATTGTGATGCTTAAAAATTAAGTCATCTTCAATACATTGAAAAAGGGGCAAAATAACTTCTTATGGAATATTTTTCAGGTATAAATGTTCATTAAAACAAAGTTATCAGCAAAAATCAATAGGTATGTGAACAATTATTAATACCATAATAGAATTACTCTCATCAACGCCATATGGATATGATGTAATTCATGTTTTGTTTATTTTGTTGTCGTCACTCTTAGAAAATCAAAACAAAACGTAAGCTTCATAAACCAAGAGAACATAATTCCACTAACAAAGGGTTTGATTTAAATGAAACTCTTCAAACTTCAATAGTTGTTGGACAATCTTGAGCTTGTGGCATAAATTATTCTCTAAAATTTAATTTTGGCGAATCTTTGGCAAGGCCAGACTAATATGAATACACCTTTGGAGTTAATAATAATAATAATAATACTTTATTCGTGTTATTGCAAGAATGCTTACACAAGTCAATTTCAAAGTCCTAAACCAATGCAAATAATCAATGTTTAAAAATATTTATACATAAATGTGTAGTAGCAGTAAATTAGCAGATATAAGTGAAATTACTAGAAAGGTGTTAAATAATATTTACAAAAATATATTAAACTATCTATATGTTAAGAAATTAAAATTTAAAATATGCAATTAGTAAAATAGTACACGAAACAAGTAATTAAAAACTATTGAATAAGTTTAAAAAAAAACTAGAACTATTAAAACTACACCAGCGAGTAAAATATAAATAAAAAGAATAATAACCAAACAAATAAATAAATATACTATAAAGTTACACAAACATATACATTAAAACTAAACATCAGTTAAGAGAATTTAAATCCTAAATAATCTTCCCAACTGTAGAATGCATTAGAGACCAAGTGATCTTTTATAGTTTTGCTGAACTTTTTAAGTGAAATTAAAGATTCTATACCTAATCGCTGAATGGTCCCATATAATCAATCCATATAACATATGTGATTGAAAAAGCGCGAAATACGCAGCCCTTAAAACATCCTTTGATACTTGTGACCTAAGAGTGCGAATTTCGAATATACTTGAACTTAATTTATTTGAGAGGGCATTGCGATGTACATTCCACGATAAATCTGAAGAGAGGTGAATTCCTAAGAATTTTGTTGATATGGTAGGGTCATCAGTTTTTTTGAGAGAGAATGCAATAGTCGTCGTTTCTGTATCATTAAGTTTAAGGCGATTACAATTAAACCATATAGATGCATTTCCTTGAGCTTCTCTATTCAGAGCTGCAACATCTTTGATCTACTTATCGAGTCGTATCATCAGCATATAGTATTAAATTTGAATCTTTTACTGCATTTGGCAATTCATTTATATGTATAAGAAATAGCAATGGCCCCAAAATTGAACCTTGTGGTACACCATATACAGTAGGAAGATTTTTGGATACTTGACCCTTAGATATAACACATTGTGACCCACCAGATAGATAAGATACTATTAGGTGACGTGTATCTGGATGTACATTATAGAAAAAAAGTTTCCTTAGAAGAATTGCATGGGAAACACAATTAAACGCTTTTGAAAGATCCAAAAACGACGACTTGCAGATGCTTTTTTCCTCAAAGCAATCTAAGGTTTGCTCCACAAAATCACTAACAGCGTTAGTAGTTGAAAAACCACTACGAAAACCATACTGCTCCTTACAGAAAATATTGAAACGTTCAAAATATTCAGTCATCTGTAGCTTCAGAATTTTTTCTAGAATTTTAGCAAACACCGGTAGGATAGATATCGGTCGGAAGTTATTTGGATCAGAACTATCTCCGTTCTTATATATAGGGATAACCAACCCTTTCTTCAGAGTATCAGGAAAAATATGTGTTAGAATGCATTTATTTGAAGAACTGACTTTAAAATATCAGAACGTACCCCATATGCATCAACGCTTTTGCTTGGTTTTAGATTTTTAATTACCTTACTCACAGAACTAGTTGAAACCTCCTCAAATTTAAAATACATTCCACTAGCTAAGGGATTAGAACACATTAAAACTATGGGATCAACGTCAACGTCCGGTAAAGAATTTAAAATATCAGCAGGTATATTAGTAAAGAATTCAGTTGAGATGTTTAGATGGATAGAAGGATTAGCTGTTTGCTACTTTATAAAAACTTTAAATGCCAACTCCATTTAAGTAGCATGTACATCTGAGGAAACATCTGTCAATACCATATTAGGTCTATTCTTAAAAGATCACCATTCGGATATTGTGCAGTTCTCACATTCTTTTGCTAGTAAAAAAAACTTGTTTTCAATTCATTAATTGAAAAGGCATTCGGATGTTGAAAAAAGAAATGAAAAAAATGAATATTCATATAGCATTCAAAACGAACAATAACCTAGGAAAAAATAATTCGAAATAAAAAAGATAAAAGAAACAAATTCAATAGTTGAGGGTGTATATGCTAAAATATAGTAACTGCCCAATAATGTATATAAGAAAAACAAGAAGAAATAATTGGAGAACATAAAAGTGAATGAAAAAAGCTGCTTTCTGAAAACCACATCTTTAACTAAGAATTCCAGGTCATCCATACAGAGGAAGGAAATTAAATCTACTGGAAAACCTGGAAATCAACAGATTGAAAAAATGTGTCTCCTAATCATTGAACAAAAAGAACTATCAAACTCCCCTCCAGTTAAAATATTCACTAGTGCCAATAGTATTCTATACCGGGTGACCCATTTTAATAAATCCACTGGAATATCTCGACACATATGTGTCCTACAAAAAAATGTTTCAAATAAAAGTTTGATGGTTTCGAAAGGGCCATCTGATCCTATACAAATTTTTTCACCCCCACCCTCCAGGGGGCCAGGCAGGGGGTCAACTTTTATATCTTAAATGGGAACCCTTATTTTTTATTGCAGGTTCGGATTCTACATAAAAAAATATGAAGATTTTATTTGAACTTTTTTTTCGAATTCGTGATAGATGGCGCTGCAATCCACCTTCTCATTCGGTGAATAATCGGCCATTTCGGTTGATTGTCAGATAATGCAATTATCACGAGCCGCCGCATTTTTTGTGCGAACTGTCCGGAAAACTAATTGCAACTAAACAACATTTTTGGCAAATTGCTTGTTTTGATTTTCGTCAGAATGTTTGTTATGATTTTCATCAGACGGTTTGTTTCATTTTCCAGGAAGTAAACGGGGCGCGGTTTTTCTTTTTGTCAACAATTTTGCTAGAATAACCAGCCATTCACTGGTGCATTGACCCTACGTGATCCATTTCAATGGCGAACAATTAAAAGTGACGATTTTATCGTAATTTTATCGTTTTTTGACTTGATTAATGTTATTTTTGCGATTGCAGCGCCATCTATCGCGAATTCGAAAAAAAAGTTCAAATGAAATCTTCATATTTTTTTATGTAGAATCCGAATCTGCAATAAAAAAATAAGGGTTCCCATTTAAGATATAAAAGTTGACCCCCTGCCCCGCCCCCTGGAGGGTGGGGGTGAAAAAAATTGTATAGGATTAGATGGCCCTTTCGAAACCATCAAACTTTTATTTGGAACATTTTTTTGTAGGACGCATATGTGTCGAGATATTCCAGTGGATTTATTAAAATGGGTCACCCGGTATATTTACATATTTGTAAGATTTCTAATTTCATTGTAAACTTTAATTCAACTGAAGAAGCAATAAATACATACAATTTTTATTCAGTTATTCATAATCTTATTAAACTAATGATCTTGATTTCAGTGAGGAGGAAGTCTAACCTTGTAATCGAAAAACGTACCCTTCAGTGTCTCTGTAAGAAATTAAGTGAAAGCAAAAATCTTTCTAGAAGTCTTCTTCCTATAGTTTTTGACCATGATGTTGGGAAGGCAGACATCTTCTTCAACATCTGATAACTTTTATATTTTCTTCTTATATCATGTTTTTGTCCACTTTTTGGAAGGAACTTGTTGGCAGTTTTTGCCAGCATATATAACAAATATATAATATATACAACCTTATAACTTTAAAGAGACAAATAAAAATGTGGGCCTTCCTAAAACAAACCAAATATGTAAAATAGTCGTTTTTTGAGAATATTTAGATGTTTAAACATTAAATTGCAAATGTGACCCATTAAAAAATATCCACACAAAAATCACAACGTTCTAAATTAGCAGACCTCTAAAAGTCGATCTTTGCATAGTAATTTAGACTTACAAAAATATATTTTCACCAAATCTCAAAATTTATCTAAAACAGCTTTGATCTATCACTTATTTTCATCCCTAGGACAGTTTAATAAATAGTGTATTAAATAATAGGTATAGTAAAAAGAAATCCATTATTTTTGCATAAAATTAAAGGCTTTAATTACCTTAATTACCATAGTTAGAATCACCCGATTTAGATCAAGTATGCGCCGTTTTGTTCGATAAATTTTCATAAATTTCCCTTGAAGAGAATTTTTACCATCAAAATTGTTCGCCATGGAAAGGAACAGATGGTAATCACTTGATGCCAGGTCCGGACTCTAAGGTAGATGCATAAGAACCTCCGAACCTTCGGAGCTTCTGGCGAGTGCGTGGCCTGGCGATGTCCTGATTGAACACAATTCCTCACCTATTGGCCAAGGCTCGCCGCTTGTTGACAGTACAGTTCTGAGTTAAGAGTTTTATCGTAGGGGAGCAGCTCGTAGTAGATAATTCTCTGCCAATCCCACCAAATACACAACAAAGCCTTTCTAGCTGTCAATCCTGGCTTGGCCACCGTTTCCGACGGCTCACCGCGATTTGACCAAGACCGTTTTCACTTTTCATCACCAGTCACCAATTTTTTACGTTAACTCGTGCGGCACCCGTATATCGAGCTTCTTTTTGTATCCAGCCTTATTCCAATGTTTAAACACGTTTCTTGTGCAATCTTTAACTCTTAGGCAATCGAAACAGTGCTTTTATGATGGTACTCGACAATGTACATGACTTTATCGATATTTTCGACAATTAACCTTTCAGTTCGTCGAGAATCTTTGACATCGAAATTACCCGAACGGAATCGACGAAACCAAAATTGTGCATTCAGCCGTCTGGCTTGCGTTTTCGCCTTTATTGAAGAAAAACTGTAAAATATAGCGTATTTTATTTATATATCTTTTTAACTAATTACAAAACTGTCCGAAAATTTTTTTTAGTAATAAATCTTATCTTTTTAACGCCATCTAGTGGAACCCGATTGGACTTATACAACGGCAGATATAGAAAACTAAAGCCATCTAATGAAAAAATAATTGATTTTTTTTTACTAATCAATATATAGCAAATGATATATGATAAATTAGTATTAATAGATGATATTTGATTCACAAAAAAATTGCATTAATTTCAGTTGTAACCTTTCTTAATAAATATCCCTTTTGCCGTTTTTAAGTATCATTACTTAGCATTTTGATAACAACTTTATAGTCTCGATAAAAATTCGATAATTTTTCATTTCATATTAAAGTGGTAGAGGAGAAGAATACATCTAATACCACAAATATGACAATTTTTTCATAGGTCTCGTATCGTACACTTTATTTATTTATTTACATCTTTGGTCTTCTTGCTTAAAAATACATAAAACAAATTAATTATAAAAATCATACGTTTGAACGAAATAAGCACAGGCGGAGTTCACCAATTACAAATCATGTTCTTCCAGTCAAACCCTTTTTGGACCATGATGTTGGGAAGGCAGGCATCCTCTTCAACATCTGATAACTTCTATATTTTCTTCTTATATCGTGTTTTGTCCCCTTTTTGGGAGGAAGTCTTTGGCAGTTTTTATCAGCATGACAGATATATATAAATATATATCTGTCATGCTTTAAAGAGACAAATAAAAATGTGGGCCTTCATAAAACAAACCAAATATGTAAAATAGACGTTTTTTGAGAATATTTGCAAGCACTTTCTAAGTTTGTTGTTTAGCAACCAAAATTTTCAAAATTCTCGTCTTTCTTTTTGTTAATGGTAGGTTTAAACATTAAATTGCAAATGTGACCCCTTCAAAAATACCCACACAAAAATGGCAACGTTCTAAATTAGCAGACCTCTAAAAGTCCCTCGCTGCATAGTAATTTAGACTTACAAAAATATATTTACACCAAATTTCCAAATTTATCTAAAAAAGTTCTTCTTAATTACGTGAATTATATAAAAAAAACGTTATACTGATTGTGTACGAAAATATTAACATATTCATATTAAAATGATTGAGCTGCTATATGATTTTTTTATTCTTACATTTTAATTCGTATTTTAGAGTTAAAATGCATTTCAATTAGAATGTATTTATTGGTGCCAATACCTACAAAGGTTTACACTTGTCCAGTATACAGATATAATACATTAAATAACACAATGTTTTAGTAAAAAAAAAACCTTTATTGGCATCCTTTACAAACATATATAAATATACACATCAAATAAATCATAATTATATTGTAATAATATTCCTCTTGTCTCAGTCTCCCTTTCTTCGGATTTCTTTTTCCCAACCCACTCTTATCACAATCTCTACGTCCGCCCCAACCTCTCTCACCCATTCCCCTATCATTTTTATTCCCCCTATCCATTCATCACGCACCTCCTTGCACTCTTGGCCTAGATGGCTCCATGTGTCCTTCCATTCTCGCACAACGCACACCTACCATTCCGTTCCGATCCACATCTAGCTCTGGCCAAAGTCACTTTCTTGGACCTTGTCCACTGTGCCTTCAATAGATACTCTGGCATCCTTCCATACACTTGCCATCTTCTATACATTGGGTTGTACTTACTCCTTATAATACTCTCTTGCCGTTCTTGCGCTTCCATTTCAAGCCTTTTTTCACTCATCCAAGCAGATACATTCACTCCCTGCTCCAGCCAATCCTTCACTACAGTTTCCGCCATTCCCGCTCTTTCATACATCTTTTTTCTTTCCAATCTCCATTTACACTCTCCTACCCCCACACAAGTTTTCCATACCTCTTTCACTAATCTCTCACTATTCCACGTACTCACATTGATCTCATACCTAGACACTCTTTCCATTGTCTCTACGAAGCAGAATATACCTAGGAGTTGATCTCTCCACTCCTAGTAGCTGCTTCAGGAACGTCGTCTGCTCTCTCTCGATGCAATCATACTCTTTCATTCCCCACGTTTCCACACCATACATCAATATTGGTTTCACGCACGCATCCCACAGTTTACACGTCATCCTTATTAAGACTCCTTTTATCCATATACCTCTCAACTCTTCCTAACATATCTTTCATCTCTTCCAAGTCTCTCGCCAGTAGGACTATATAATCCGCGTACGCCAACATCCAATGATTTAATAATGTTACATTATATAAAATAATTCTAAAATTAAACACTATATAATAAATAAATTAAATTTGTTAAGATAATAAAATTGAATTAAGCAAATAAAACAAACAGGTACAAACACATTTGAAATATACACATTAAATTAAAGAAATTAAACACTTAAAACATTATAAAATGTTTGCAAAAGTAAATATTGCTTAATATATGATTTGAATATTTTGTTCCATTTCAGAGATAATTATAACCCGCAATGTATTGGTCTGATATCTTCATTTTTACGTATTGGATCCATGACTACCCAACACGTAAAAATGATGCCTGATTATTCATTGAGTACTTTTCATGATGTTCTTTTGTCCACAATAGACACTACAAAATATATTCACGCTTCAAACTGTAAATTCATTATCCGCACTCAAGTGACCCCAATAAAATATTTTACAATATTTTGAGAAAGAAATCTTGATAAATTTTTCAACAAATAGATATATTTGGAAAATTTATTTGGCAAGTTAGCAACGTGTACGTCCCATTTTAAATCATAATCTACATGTAGCCTAAGAAATTTTTCTAAGCTAGTAGCAAATTCTTCTTCGTGCTCTCTCAAAGTATTATATAACATATTCATAGTTTTATTCTTGTTCATACATAAATTATTTAACGCGAATCAGGTCTTACATTTATTCCGAACATCAATTTCACCGATAAGTATATGTTCCTTATTACAACATGATATGGTGACTGGAATATCGTCTGCAAATTGGGTGACTTCAATTTCACTATTTAAAGATAAATATCTTGCGGAAAGTCTTTGGCGTTTATCAAGAACAATAGTGGACCTAAGTAAGACCCTTGTGCAACACCCTGGGTGACAAGTACCTTATGAGATGTAGTATTGTCATATGATACTATTTGTCTTCCATTATTTAGGTAAGACATAATCATAAGGCAACTAGATGTCAAAAATTGTAACTATATAACTTACTAATTAATGCTTGATGTGAGATTCAATTAAATGCTTTTAGTAAGTCCATAAAATTTAATAACACCTATGATTTTGTCTCAAATCAAAGAGTTCTACAATTGCATGAATTGTCGACTTTCCTTTTCTAAAATCATGTTGATATTGGGTTAGCAAACCATTACACTCGAAGTATTCGATATTTGTTTGAATTTGACCAACTCTAATACTTTTGCATTGACGGGAATTATTGACAATAGCCGATAATTATTAAGCTCAGTTGGATCACCTTGTTTAAGAATTGATATTTTGAGAATATCTGTAAAACAACTCTCCGGTGTGCACTGATTAATAAGTTTAGTCAGTGGCAGGATGATTTTGTCTCTAACTAACTTAATAGCATAGGGTGATAGCCCATATACATCTCGACTACTACTGTTCTTGAATGATGCAATTATATCCTAAATATTGAAAACAGATACTTTTTGAATTTAATAAATCACCATTTATATTATCTTTACATTTAATGAAAGTGTATTTCCTTTTGCCTATGTTTCACTTATTGAGAAAGCTCTATGCAATCATAATCTATCAATAATGAAAGAAATGTTTTTTTTTGTAACTCACTCTTGATAATGCCTTAAAAAGTGAAACTATTTGAGTAAATAGAGAAAAATTGTGAAACAAACCAAGTGTAATTTAATTTAAACTTTCATCTATAATAATTTTAATTGTTTCACCAAGTAATAAATGAGAAAGTCATTCAAAAAACTTTATAATATTGTTATTTTAATGTTTCGAAGTTTCTTTAAAATATTGAAAGTCTATAGAAGATATTATATTTGACCTATTTTCTTTAGCTTTTTGTTACAAGAATCAAAAAAGGTATAACGATAAATAAATATTTCCAATAGAATATCAGACTTATTATTGCATTCCCGATATTGATAAAGTATCTGTATCTAGTATAGCCTAAAGATACGAACATATTATTTGATAAACCATTAAATTTAGAAGTTAATTTAAAACCGTAGCATAGGGTTTGTAAATGATTGTGGAGGGCGACCAGATAAGATAACCTAAATTTCTTGTGAAATCGAGTAATTGATCGCGTGGAGTGCTGCCTAGCTTTAACCAATCTGGCCACTCTTCTCCGAATACGGACCACCCAAGACACAAGACACAAGATGTGTCTTAGGGTCTCTTCTCCTTACTTGCATTTTCAACATAGCAGATCTTTTGACACCCATATGTTAAGGAGGCGCTTGTTTAGTTTGCAATCCCAGTTAGTGTACCGAGTAGCAGCCGCAAACTATTTCTTAGTAGTTCAATGTATTTCCTGCTTAACTTCGGTATTGGTGAGTGAATTTTTGGCGACCGCATTCTTTGTTTGTAGCTATTCATTTTTACGTTCCTTAAAGAAGTTTTCTTTTAGTATTTAAGAGATAGTAAGTGGTGCAGTAACAGAGGCTTAGCGCATACCCTCTCCAGGGAAGCTCTTTTGGCTAGCATGTTGGATCAAGCGTTCGCTTCATTGTTTGAATGTCCCTTCATTCAGGATATTGTAACTTAGAATAGAAAATAATGAAAATTCTTGACAGAAATTGCATGAAAATTCTAGAACAAAGATTGGTTGTGATAAGTTCTTCTAAAGCTTGCTTGCAGTCTAGTTTTATAATGCTGCTCATCTTTGATCTTGATAGTGCAGCTAAACTTGATTTGTTATCAGTGAGAAACAAAATAGATTTGTTCCAGACTGCCAGTTTCAGAAGTTTTCGAGTACCTTCGAGTATCCCGCGCTTTTTTTATTCTTAGCCCCATCGGTATAAATGGTAGTTTCTGATTTATCTTCAATCTGATTTTTTATTTCGTATTGCCGCTTTACTTTAAAAAATATATTTTATGAGACTACACTTAACTTTTGTCATTGTAAACAGTATAATTGCACTTTTCTGTTTTCTAAAATAAGCATTTCTTCTAAATGAAAAAATCATTATTCTATATAAATGGTTTCCCTTTAAATAATAGTTGTAAACTCTTTTATAAATCTAGTACCAAATTTAACATCGCGATAAAAAAAAGTCTTTAAGCTGCTAGTCGATAAAGACAATGGTTGCGACCGTTGCTACGTCGTAATCTATACTTACACTGATTTAAATTTAACTAGATACATTTATAAATGTCTTGGATATTAACATAAGAACTAGAAATAGAATATGTTTATGTTATTATAAAACAAACAAAAATTTTTTGGATGGATGAAGCTAGGCGGAATTTATGCAGCTGCGATGATCTTCTACTCTAACCCTTCTTTCTTAATATTGAAATATTAATATTTGCATTAATTTGGCCTTATTTTTCATCTTTTTACAGATGGCATTATGACTGTCAAAAATGAGGTATACTATTAAAATGTTTACCTAAGAGATAATAAACTCTTAATTTCTGAGGCAATACATTTTAAGATGTGATATAGTCCTATAATATATAAAAATCATTGGTATGATTCTGAATTTTAATTGAAATTTCGTTTCCTCTCTTTGTGATATAGTGTAATAAGAAAATATATTATTTGTTTATTCTTAGAAAATTGGTAATTCGCTTTTAACAACATCGACAATGCTTATTATAATATTATTAGTGTAGTCTTTTAGATCATATATGTAATTAAAAACACGAAAATATTTCGTAAAACAGATTTACGAATTTTTGTTTTCGTAATTATTAGTTACTTTTCTAGAACGTAAAGGGCTTTAATATATTTTTTTAATTTAAGTAATTACTTAACGTTGATAACACACGTTTTATGTAACTAATTTTATCCATTTCATATCCATGATTTTCAGACTTAGGTCTTTTGTTTTCTAACTTTCTTTGAAGCTTAGAATTTTGCTTTGGTTATTTGCAATAACATAACAAACTTTTTAAATAAAACATTATTTAAGGAGTTAATAAATTTAAGAAACGAATAAACTATTGTCATTAAAAACAGTCTAATAAACCAAACCACTCATAAAAACTGCAAACAAATGGTTAACAGATTACAGGGTCAAATCGATTTACAGATTTGCAAAAATCTAATTACTTAAATTATGTGTTATTAGTCGATTTGAAGAAGAAAATATATTAATCTGGCAACTTTTGTAAATCACACTCCAATATGTCTTAGGAGTAAATTAAATCTATCGAATATTCTTTTCGAGTAGTTAAAATTTAATAAAATTTCTCACGCTGGAGAGATTAGCAATGCAGATCCGGTTTCGGTTCGCCATATTCCAGATTACACCTCCGGAATTAAGCGTGTCGCTTCCATTCGGGCGCAGTTAGGGAACATATTTCACCAGACAAAATGCAGCTCGGGAAAAGTGGATTTCCTGTGGGAAAGAATTAAACCGTTCACCTCCGCTATCTACCACCGACATAATTTTCCCCTTGATAATCAACGGGAAACCTTAATTCATCCCGTTAAAAACATTAAGCACCTTGTATTTTACAATCCTAAATTTATTTCTTAAGTGATATAGCCATAGGATTTAATTATTTTAACGGATTACGTTCATTTTTTTAAATACTACTTCTTTCAATATGAATAATAAACTTTAAAATTGACATACAATACAATAAATTACGAAGTATCCAACCAAATGATTAGGAGCGTTTAAGATGGCTGCATTAAGAACGAACTTTTAACCATCCATCCTTTAATCTAGAATTCAGCTCCTTCAGATTACCATCTGTTTATAAAACTCAAAGCCTTTTTTAGCAGGAAAGAAATTTAAAAGAAATGAACTGAAAGAGCTGTGATTACGTATCTTAATACGCTGGCGGCGGAGTAATATGAAGATGGGATACAAAAACTCATCATATGTTATGACAAGTGATTAAATTTACAAGGTGACTATGTAGAGTAGTTTAAGATATGTTCTTTATAAATAAAATGCTAATCTTTCTTAATTTGTACTAGTTTTTTTTTTAATATTGTCTCAATCGGACTTTCTAGACCTGGTATTAGTAAAAGCCAAACAAACAAATTATTTAATATTATAATAATTAGAAAAAAACACGAAAATATTTCGTAAAATCTATAACAAATGAGTCTTATTAAGACTACAAGAACAAACTACTTTTGAAACAATTTAATATTGTATGTATTATTTATACATACATTATGCACCATATCATTTATATGATATGGTGCATAATTCTTAGATATACTAATAATAACCAAATATATTACACTTCTTGTAGTAAACAATTGTTAACGAATGAATAAAAATGCTGCAATTATGCATAAACAATTAATAATAAATTTCAAGAACACTGAAATTAAAGGATGTCGACCTCTTAGAAATCCTTTGAAGACGTCGTCCAATTTGTACCAATAAATTGCGTACGTAACGTAATTACTGTTTAATTATCACAAGAGGCGAAACAATTACTCGGGCCATTGTTTCGCAAATAAAACTCTCAAGCAGCGAATAAATCATGGCGCCGAGCACAAAAGGGGCTAATGTTAATTAAACTCAATTACGGCTAATTAAATCGGTGCGGAGGTTCCTTCCGACACTCCGTCGGTCCTACATTTCGGCGCAGTCAATATTGAATTCATATAAAAGAGGAAGCGTCGGTAATATGATTAATAAATCACCGGGGCGGAGTGGAAATTTATGTTTGCTTTAGTTATTCGGGCACGAATTAAATTATAATCGGCCGAATAAAGCCGTAATTTAAAATTTCAACTTTTATAAACTTATTATTATGTATTTACACATTTACATACGGGGTGTCCCAAAAGGAAATTTATATTTAGTAGATCAATTAAAAATAAATAAGTCATCTATTGAAAATGTGTTTGCTATTTATTAAAGTATACAATTTAGAAATTTATTTCTTAAAAAATATATCATCCAGATGTAAACTTTCAAGGTCATGGCATTCATTTATTCGAACATTAAAATTTCTTATGATATTTGGGCAGATAGATTCTGTAATGGCTGCCATGTCGTGATTAATATTTTTGTTTCAAATGCGCCAGAGAAGTTGATCTGTAAACGTAAACTTTAGATTTTATATAACCCCATAGCAAAAGGTCCATAGGGGTTAAGTCAGAACTATGTGGAGGCCAATTTATATCACTTCTCCTTATGATAAATCTGAAAGGGAAGATTTCACTTTAACCAGTATCATGAGGCTTTCATTCGTGCTTCAATTGAATTTTATAATGGTGCAGCTTTGGGTCTTTGTGCTTAATACGGTGTAATCACGATCAAGGCACGTTTAAAGCGAACAGACTAGTTAATACTATACAGTTGTCTACCGTTATTGGTGATTTTTGGTTTTTCCTATGTTGTATCTCTTTGTCTCTGTCTCATAATTTTTGTAAAACTCTCGCAAGTTCTTCTGATTCTTAGCATTTAAAAAGATTTAAACTTTAATTTTGGACACTCTGTATCGAATATCAATAATTGTCAAGATTGATTATAAGATTTCTTGATGAATTAATGAAAACATAACTGTCGAAAATGATGATTATTTATGTCCAACTTGTGGGAAGAGATAATAACGGTAACTTAAAGACTAATTAACAAAAATAGCTTGTTAGAGATCCACAAATCTTTAACATATTAATCCAAAACAGTTAACTCCTTTGCTTTAAAACCCATTTTCCAGATCGTAATCTTTCAATAAAAAATAAATAGAAAACTGTAGTGAATATGAACATCGACATTTAGAACGCACATTGCGGTCCTTGGGAACTGTGTTTGGACCACCCTTGGCTGAGGGTCGATTTTATTTCTATAACTGTGCGATTCTCCCCGGAGCACTTTCGCTCCTCCCGCCCCTTTTGCTGGGGGACGAATTGTGCGTGTGTATCTGGAACGTTGGGACTCAATTGAAGGTTCGCTGTTTTTCGTTTCGAAAAATCGTTCCTCCTAAATGAACTGTTTAATAAACTACCCATGTTCGTGAACCAAGAGGTTCTTACCGTACATACGAGATGTTTAAGCTGAATACGTAGCAAACAAACAAGTTATTCTCTATTACTATCAAGTTAATTATAGTGACCAAGATTACATCCCATAATATTTTAAGCATAATATGAACGAAAACCACTTGGCACTGTCAATTATTAAGTAAGCCTACAGTGATCCTAGTATTCAGCTACCTAACTGCTTATCAAAAAACTTTAAGAAATGCATTATATAGGGTCCGGTAGAGATGACTGGCATTTTCAAAAAAATCATAACTCATAATTATCAATTATATCAAAACTTTATTTGTGTAATAGGTAGGTGTGGATTTGGTATTTTGTATTCATATCAAAGAAAATGTGTCATCTAAGTGAAGTCCGTTCTTTTCCACAAACTCTTCAAGTCGCGTTGAGAAGTTGTTCATGCATCCTTCCAACATGTTGGTCGGAATCGCTTGAATTTCTCAGGTGATAGCATTGGACAGCTGATCAAGAGTCTGTAGTTTCTTAAAATCTACGTGGGGTATCTAAACACAGGAGAAAAATCTCAGGGCGTAAGATAAGGCGATCGTGGGGGCGATTCGGTTTCAATTCGTAGCGAAATAAGTCGTCCTAGAAAATGTCCTCTCAAAAATGCCATAGACTCCCTTGAGGTGTGGCAAGTTGCCCCATCTTGCTAATATCAACATTACGCCTTGTCACCTCTGGAAGGAAAAAATCACGCAGCATGGTGACTTCTTTCCATAGATGCCCTAACTCAAGTTACATTTTCACGGGTTCTGGCACCTCTTACTCCATCTCGAGGTACTCAAAGCTTTAACGATCCACTAGTACGAAGATTCTGCGCCCACTTTAGGATGCTGTTTCGTGTAGGAGTACGACCGTGCCTTCCAAGGTTGAATTGTGTTCGAAATATGCATAATGTAGCAACCACAGAACGCCCAGTTTCAATGTAAGTGTCGTAAACAAATACGCGTTGTTCTAGCGGCCATGGTTCCATAACCACTAAATCAAACAAAATGGCAAGGTCGGATGGACACATATCAAACATTCCCAAAACGTTAGGTTGCTCCTGCGCTAAGTTATACGCGTTCCAAAAACATCATTCTTCTCTGCCGGACCCTGTATAATATAGTAGCTAATATAGTTGCCTTATAGTACATCAATTTTGAATATATAACGTTACTCTAAATGTCCAAAACTTATACACACATGAATTATATCTGAAAACCATTGCAAACTAATACATGAAGGTTGAGGTTGCTTACAAGGAACAGTTTAAATGTCTGAATTCTGTGGAAAGTCCGTCGTCGATGTAAAAGACGTGTCTAGTCTGAATTTTAAAACCACATAATAAGTGGGGAGTAAAAAAGAATATTTTTTTTCAATCGACGATTTTAGTTACCTATATCTCGCGTTGTATAAATCCGATCGGGTCTCACTAGATGACGTTAAATAGATGAGAGTTAATAATAATAAATATGTATTTAATGCAATTAACAAAAGATTTATACATATTAATTTAATTATAATTTGAAAACACATAAAACTAAATATTAATACATATTTTTTAGAAATTAAAAAAATGTAATGCAAGTAGTTCTAAGAACAACTATAAAGTTGATTTAAGTCTTAGCCCTTTAAGTGAAAACAGAAAAATTGTCAACAAAATGCACAAAAGATATTATAATAAGAAACAATTAAAGTGAATGAACGATAAAAACATATAATTTAGAATTTAAAGTCGGTGAACCACAAATCATGGTTAAGTTAAACATTATTGAACTATTTATATACAATTTCAAAGAAATAGCTATTATTAAATTTTAATAACAATATTTGCTTAAACAGTTTCTTAAAAGAGTCTTCATTTAGCGATATAATATTTCTCGGTATAGAATTATATATTTTCTATATGCTATAAGTAAAACACCTTTCAAAAATCAGTGTATTATATAAAGGAGGAGGTGATAGTAAATATATATAAATTTAGATTGTGGATATCTGTACGAAACATAATTTTTGTAAACAGTTTACGGATCAACATTACACTATAAAACATAACACTGCTGTGTACCAATCACATCTGGTCTATCCTTAACCTTTTTGAATATTTTAATTTATAGGAAATACGGTAGTATTTCCTATTCCATAAACAACATTTCTGAACTTTTTGTATTCGGGATTGAGTGACTTTGTTTATACAAGAAGCATAAACAACGTTACAGTAGTTACAGTGACTAAGTAATAGGTGATCGCATAACTGGATTTTTTAAATTCTTTTAAAGAATTTTACGATGTGGAAATAACAACTTGAGATTCAAGTATGCTTTTTGTACATATTTAGCTATATGTCTTTTAAAACGAAGGTCAGAGTCCATCAGTAAGCCCAAATTGTTTACTGACTCTACAATTCGAATTTAATTCCCTTCTACCATAAAATTTAAGTTTGCTTTTATTTCATTATTTTGTTTACAAAAAATAATTACTGATGACTGAATAATAATAATAATATTTTTAAATAATGTTTACTTGACATTGAGATCAAGTTATTTATGTCTGAAATAATTAGTGCATTTGCTTGATTAGTATTACTGAAATACAATGAGTAATATAATTGCGTATCATCGGCATAAAGATGAATATTGCAATGTTTTATACATTCTGTAAACAAACTGGTATATATAACAAATATAATTGGGCCTAAGATGGATCCCTGGGGGACACTCTCATAAATTTCTAGTTTAGAAAATTTTACAGCTTCGATATTGTTTTTTATCAGATGTATAAGTCTGCATTAACTTTATTGTATTTGTAAGTATTTATAACAATAGTCAAGAAGGATTAATACAGTGTTTTTTTTTTTCAGTATCTTTCTGTTTCCCTAATTATATCGTGTGTAATTACTAACACAACAGTTAAGCACTATAGGATTTGGATAAGGCTGTTACTTGTTGATACTCTGTGGTATTTTACTTAGTAAAACACCCTATCAGTCCTCTACTAAGTGAAACTATAAGATTTACGAAATGCAGATTGGTAGCATGGGAGAATATCATAAGCATTTAAAAATACACATATTTGTTCATTTGTTTCGATTTCCCAGAAAACCGTTTGGTGGTATTGGCAGGTAATTATCTAATATGAGCTGCTCCCCTACGGCAAAACTCTTAACTCGGAACTGTAATGTTCCATTACGACAACGCGAGTCACTATCGATGATAGTTGTCTTAATGGAACATAATTCCTCTTCTATTGGCCAAAGCTGGCCACTTCTGGGCGAGTGCTTCATCACACACATCGATAGTGACTCGCCAGGAGCTCCGGGAGCTTGGTTTGGAGGTTCTTAGGCATCCACCTTATATTCCGGACTTAGTACCAAGTGACTACTCTCTGTGTCTCTCCATGGCGAACAATTTTACTGCTAAAAAAATCGCTAAAAGAGAGGCTTCTTAAAATCGACTATCTCATTTTTTTCCAATAGGGACGAAGGCTTTTATGTAAGAGGCATAATGAAATTACTTAGATAGTTATCGAATAAACTTCGAATATTTTTGACCTAAATAGGATCATTCTAATTATGGCAATTAAAGCCTTTGACTACATGCAAGAATATTGAATTTCTTTTTACTACATCTTTTATTTAAGAATCTTATAGAAACACAAGCCATTATGAACTAAAACATGATTATAAAAAATACAGAAGTATCCAGCTTGTCGAGTAGTTAACTAATAAAGTTCCAGAAACCTTGTCGCCAGGAGTTTATTCATTCATCAAGTAGAGGATACAAAACACTGGTTTCTATATGTGTAGAACGATATTTTAAAAATATTTGATAATACAAGGCTATCGGCTAACAATAGTTACTTTTTGATTCAGAAAGTAGAAAGGAGTTAGTTAAATTTACAAAAAAACTGCCGATAAGATTGCTCAAATAAAAGCTCTAAAGAAAATTGATTAATGTCTAGGAATATCACTGAGTGACAATTTCTGCATGTTTCTGTGATCTTCCTATCCATAATACGTATTTTATTTTATCTCATTTATAGATCTGGAATAAATAGTTTAATAATAGTGTGTTGTGTATTTTTAAATTAAAAATATCTTTATCTCTGCAACTTCAAACCACAAGAATTATTGTCTCTTAGCGGCCATGCAATTCTCAAGAAAATGCAGCATCATAACACAGAGTGAAAGGAGGGATGGGTACACTGCTTAAAAAGAGAGTGTATTTTTACTAAAGTAACACTTACAACTGGCCTTCAAACCATAGCATGTAGTACAATAAAGCCGATACCTACCCTAGATAATATTCTACAACTTATATCTCTCAGATGGCTAGTGGAATCTTAACCAAAGAGTTGGATATGTTCATTAGTTACCGGGACCATATTTGTTGCTGAAAAATATCAACATTCACAGTTCCTTTTGAATGAAATTGATGGTAGCAACCGTTACTAGGTGGTAGTTTATTTTTAAAAGGTAAATGAAAATTATTTTGACGTTTTTATATCACTATTTATTGTAAACTTTGTTTGTGTATATTACACAAAATTTATAATAATTATTAGTACAAAAACGTAAAAATTATTTTCATTTACCCGTTCCTTTTGAAGTTTCTCGAGTTTTAAATTAGCAGTTAACACATCAAGGAGTTTCAAGAAATCGCCCTTAGTTTTTTACGTTACAACGGAAAATCAACGCATTTGAATATTTCTAATGGATTTAGGCATAGCTTTAGCAATATCCTGACCGATACTTGCCACTTATCTATCGTGTCAAGCTCTCAATAATCTTTATTGAAGCGATCGCTTTCTTTAAATATATCGAGGGCAATACAAAGCAGATCAAGACGCCTATATTTAATTGATTGAAAATGGTTCCAGAATGAAATTGTTAAAAATTCCGCTTTACATTGTACATAAACAGTTGAAAAGTTTATACATTGTATCTTTGTCTCAACTAAATCAATCCTTCTTCTTCTATAAGTGCCTTGTACTCTAAGTACGTTAGAAAATAGTAGCTGCAAACTTACTTTATCTACGGCAGCTTTAAACAACATTGTGATGGTTAGGTCATACCATTGCTCAGATTTTTAAGCCATGACGTTTTCCTGCCTTCCCAACTACGGCGGTCTATAATTTTGCTCTGAATGATGTTGTGAAGGAGTGTGTAATTATCATTCCGAATTTTATGGCCAAAATACTCTAGTTTTCGGCGCTTTATTGTAAATTGGAGCAACACCATTTTCTGCAATTGTGTCAGTACTTCAACACTGATTATACGTTACATCCATGAATTTCTCAATATTCTTCTCTCTGTCTCTTATTGGAACCTACTGGCCAGAGACAGGACACGAGCTTTTAATGTTTATAAAAGCAATCCTACATAAGGAAATTTTATCAGTTTAAAAAATGAATCATTGAAGAACTACGTTCTTGAGTTTGTTAAGTATTGAGTGCATCGCAGAAGGCTCGAGAGTGACTGCACTTTCTCTATTGCATAGTCACTTTAATTAATGACTATTGTGAGATAAAAAAAGGCATTCTTGCATAAGTACCTTCTAATTATTTACCTGAATTCATGCGCTGGAAAAGTGAGCTAGATGTTCGAATAGACTCAGAAAAAGTTTCGAATTTCGCTTAAGTTCTCGTCCACTTTTTCTGGCCCAGCTTAAAGTAAAATCTTTAAGAATGAGTCCAAGAGCCGACTAGTGTATATTATATCGCCTTAAAAATTAATCGTATCCTACCAGTCCGGATTCAAGAAACGCCAAATAATGGTCATTTAGTCCGTCTAAGTGAAGTGGAATATGCTTTCAGAATAACAAAATCTGGAAAGGCCTCTCGAACAATCGACATTCCAACAAAATTCTTGAAGTTGGTTGATAAAGAAAACATAGATAAACTAATATATATCCTTAATTTAATATATGAAAATGGCAGTTTTCCCGCAGAATGGTTAAAATATACTTTTGTACCAATACCTAAGAAGCCGAATAACAAAGAATGCGACGAGTTTAGACTTATCAGCATAATAAACCTTACTTTAAAAATATTTATAAGGGTAATACATACTCGAATCTAGAATTGATTGGACCAAAAAAGGATTTATGCTTCATAGACTTCATCAAAGAGTCGATACTATAAACCATATAAAACTAATAAAAAACGTCAGCTAAGTTGCCATATAATTCCCACACGAATGAATTTCATCATCTGAAGCAGAAGAGTCCCGAGTGGAAGAACACATGATGAACTCCGCCCGCAAGTCCTGTCACCTAAATTTTTGTATATATTTGATATGTATCTCAATTTTGTTTACCTTGTTTTAACAGGATATTGGAAAGTAAAAATGAATAAATTAATAAATAAACATTAGAGATAAATTGGTTAATTGGTTTATGGTGCATTCCTATCCGACAGCAGCGTCAGAAGAAGAATTTACTATTTCAGGTTGCGAGTGGAAAATCATATAGAATGCCGAATTCTCATGCAGTCTAAATTTTGGATTTTGGAATTTTGGTTGAATATTATATTTATATGTATTACGTCTTTGGTTGACACGCGATTTAAACAAGGAAAAAACTAAGATAATGGCAAAAACATAAAACCAACTTCCCCAACAAGCCGCATATTGAAACGTGCTAGAATCCAGTAAGTCGCACAGTTAAAATATTTAGGTTGTTATCTAAACCAGGCCATGGATCCCGACAAAGAACTAAAAATAGAATTGAGATTGTGATAGAAGGTTTTCGAAAGATAAGAAAATGAAATCCTCAATATTCTTCCCTCTGTCTCTTCTTGGAACATATTGGTCAGAGATAAGACACGAACCTTTACTGTTATAAAATAAATTGTACGTAAGAAAATTTTATCAGTTGAAAAAATGAATCATAGAACTACGCCCTTGAGTTTGTTAAGTATTAAGTGCATCGGAGAAGGCTGGAGAGTGTATGCACTCCCTGTATAATATAGTCAATATAATTAATGACTCTTTTGGGGTAAAACGTATACGTATTTTCTAGTGAGATTGATTTATGAAGATGAGAAAACTGTTAACCAATGTTACTATTTAGTACGAAATGCTGCATTTGACCCTAGCTGCTATATGGCATGGAAGCCAGAACGCTAAAAACATTTACTATGGAGGCCTTCTAAATGAGGATGCTGCATCGTATGCAAGAAATGTTAGAGACCGAACACGTATAGAATAAAGAATCCTTCGAAAAGTGAGCTTAGAGCAAAAAACAGCTTATCTTAGCCAGGTAGTGAGGCACGAATGCTACGAACAACTACGTCTGATAATCCAGGGGATGATAGAATAAAGGAAAGGCATTGGAAGGAAAAAAGGATGGAGTTTGAAGATCTGATGAAAGCAATAACAGATAAGAAATCATATGCTGAAATAGTCGCCAACCTCTGCAAAAGAAGCACCTATAGAAGAAGAAGTTTGTGTAGAAAATGGAATTCATAAAATAAAATGAAAGCTTCTGATCAGGAAGTTGTATCGATAGGGACTGAGAAGCGACCTGCCTTAATTTATCCTTTCCTGTCTATTGAACCAGAGTTTTCGCGTGCAAGTAAGTAATTAACTATTTTACTTCGACATACATGACAATGGTATACCATGGGAGTCTATATTTATTGTAACCTTTTTTAATTACATAATTTATATGGATACAATTACAGACATTTGTAAATAATTCTAGAGGACCATTAAAAATATCATTCGTGACGCTGGTTAGACTCTCACTCACATAAATGACCTAGGATTATTTAGCTAATATCTTTCATTAATTCTCAATTTTAATGATCTAGGTAGAAGGTATAATAAGGCAGTTAAACAGCTGGCTTTCAAATGCAAAAAGGTTTTGCTGTGGCTGTATTAAGAGCTGCTTCTGGCAAACTCAACTATTGATGCGCAATTTATTTTATTATCTGTAATTATTGATAAGTCTTCAAAATTTATGCATTATGCAGGCATTCGATTTGTTGAAGGTGTTTTTAAAAGGTAATTTAGATTGTATTTTCGGATTTGTTCTTTGAATAAAAGATATTTGACAAATCAGATTTTTACAGTAAATAGTGTGGACACGTGGCAATTATATATGAAATATGATGTCATCTAAATACCTTCTATGACTCTGCTGACATAATATAATGTTTTAGCGAAATTTCTTGTAACAAGTTCCAATAAATGCAGTCCGATTTCAGCACTGCATGTCCTTCAGTTTTTGATTCGTAGCAGGTTTGTTGACATAAACCCTTCCATTCAAATGCCCCAGAGAAAAAAATTTAATGGGGCTAGATCGCAAGACCTCGTTAGATAAATGATGTCGCCCCTTTGAGAGATAACATGACCAGGAAATTTGGTTTGAAGTAAAGCTGTTTCACGTAAATGATCAACTGTTTTCACAATAAACTTGCACAATATGTTCGCGTTGCTGTACTGTAAACGGCGCCATGATGAATTTGCCAGGTGTTTAAATACCAATTTTTAGAGTGCATACATTCAACATTTGTTATTTAAATCTGGATCATCCTTTAGAAACATACCAGTAAATAGTTTTGGATGTTATGCATGTTGCTATTATATGGTATGTGCAAACTCAAAACACACTAACCTTAAACATTTTAACAAAGCACATGCCGTCGGTTTCTTGTAACAGAAATGGGAGTTTCACAAAACTCTGGACTCAATTATCAATAAACCTTTTTTTCGAACAATGCACTAGACCTGTCTACACTCTTATACAACTTGTTCTCCTAAAGCATTCACTTCACAGTATTATCTTGATTTTCGACTCTCTATAGCAGAAATATTACACTTGTTTCAGGAATTTCTTCTTACTCATTTTTCAGATCTTCTCATTAAACATTGCGTCAAAGCAATAGACATTTTTTGATAGTAATGAAGTATAAAATAGTGTGTTGTAATTTTTTTAGCCCTTGAATACACCTTAAATGCTGCAACTCTATTCATTTTATTTTTTCGTACTCTTTCACCCTCATACGTCCGCTTCATATAGCAGAATAGCTCTTATGCATATATACCACCAAAAATTCTACATATCTTCCGACGCCGTTTTGCACTCATTATCAACATTTTTGCTCTTTACTACATATTAACTAAATATTAATTCTAAATATTTAAATTCTCTATCTAGTCTTCTTTTGCAAAATATCTTCCCAATGTACATATTATTTCTTTAATTTAGCACACCTATTTCGTTATTACCACATTATCCGCATATAATGTCTTTATATTTTTCTATTTCTGCTATATAGGTACAATTCAACTGTAGTCAGTAAGCAAGAAAACACCACAAACGTCGTTGGATAAAATAATGAAATTATTTAGTAAAGTTCACTAATGTATATGAATGAATGATCTAAAACTGATATTGGAGTGGGAGCAGTAGAACTTGAAGAAACATTATATTGAAACTCTTACAAATAAAGTTTCAACTATTAGAGATTAAAAACAATAAAATTGCAATGTTTTAACCTGAATATTTTAATACAAAATTGTGATTATAGCAATAATTAAACACCCAATCCAATCTAATTAAGGTATCTGTTTTTATTGCAAATATCCAAACGTATAAATGGGAGATTGAGATTGGATTTCAATGTATATTTATTAAAGGATATATGTGGTATTATTCAAAGAAATTATGGATATGTGACAATGTAACAAACATACTAGATATTCTGCACGCTTGTGACAACTCCACACCGTTGAAACGCGAGACCGCCGTATACACTGATAAGCACCCTTTTCAAACAGGCACAATTAGCGAAGGCAATGAACCGCGTCTGATTTAATTAAACCGCGGAGCCGATGACACGTTTTAAGAGGCGTCTCGTTCGGAGCCGCCATCAAGCTGTCAGGAAGAGATTGAAAACCTCGGCGGGTTGCGAGTGAGCCAAAGTACCCTTTTATGCACGCAGCGACGCCTGATTACATTTCATTCAGCCAAGTAGGTTGAGCTCGGTGCAATAGCCTAGGCCGGAAAGCTCTTCGTTAGATTTTGAAGAGTTTAAGTTTAATCCCGTCAAGTGCGACAGTTTTAATACACAATCCGCAGCTAGTTGGCGAACTAAGCTCCTTAAGCTGATATAAATTCTTTTCAAGTACGCCAATCTCGATGCAAATTGTGTGCATGGTGTGAGGTGGAGCGCCTTAATTGGTCGTGACATTACTAGTTTGTGTAGAGAAATTAAAAAGGAGGCACACTTAAAACAATATGTTTCTTTGTCAAGTCTGTAACACGTACATTTAGATGTCTAATGTGCGAGACAGTTGGAGAAATTTTTATAATTTTTCAATTTGTCTAATAATAATTAGAATAAGGAAAATAATAAAAAATAGGAGTTTCAAATTAAGTTATGCCATTATACAAGGCTGAAATTTCATTGTACAGGTGAACAGCTCCACTAATTCAACTTCTTAACTTTATGTGTAATAATAGTATTGTAATTAAGAAGTAACTGCCGAAAAAGATTTGATGTGCCCTTATCTGTAAACCTTCTCCTAAATCTTCTTTCTAAATTCCTAGCTCCCTGTTTTGGAGTTGCTGATGATGCCAATTCGATACTAAGTCTGCTTCCAGTTTTGTGACATCTATTCTATTTTTTGAAGTCTTTATCATCTCCGCGTAACTCTTCCCTTCAGTATGGTTTACTATAATTACATCCTTTTTCTCTTTTTCTTTGTTTCTTTGTAAGTTGTACCATCCACATATCACTGGCCTTATTTTTATCGGCATCCTATTAAAGAGTAGGGGTTTTACATTTTGTGTTAGAGTTATAGTAACTCTAAGCTGATGTCACTTCCTTCAAATCTATACTCCAGCATCGATTTGTTTCATCATTAAGGTTTTGATTGGCCAGCAATTCTTTTATTATATTTTACAATGTCCTTCCTAAGTTTTTCAACCATAGCTTCTGATATCTATTTTACTTTTCAGCCTCTCAGTCCAATGTGTTCTGATAGTATTTTCGGTCTAGGCCTCCTCTTTGTCCTGATTAATGCATCGCGTCTTCGTTATTATTTTACCATTAACTATTTTCATGATTATGAGCTCTGGCCATATTCGCAAATCTTTATATGCTCTTTTATATCTCTGGATTATCTTTCTTCAGCCAAACAGTAAAATTACTGTGGTTTGCAGGTTTCAAAGTGTTTTCTGCTTTATTATCGTTCTTTTGGCCACCTTAGTTTTTTATTCTTCTTATATTTCTGGTTAAGCTTTTCCATTTCGAATGCCTTGGTTACTTCCCTTTCTTCCCTGCGCTTAATCTTGATATTTTTGCCTTGTAGAGTCAATTTTCTGGCTATGTCTTTTGATTTCTGTATCTTTTCTTTCACGGGTTGTCCCTTCTGCCCGCTTATACAGTCCCTGTCTTTTCCTCCTCCAATCATGTCTATTCTGCTCCAATTGCTACGATGCTCTGCCCATCTTTGTCACTGGTAAACTAAATTCTGTGCTGTCTCTTTTATGAACATATGAACATTTCTATTTTCTTTAGTAAATTTAACGAGTTATTTTTTCAGTCCCGCTCTTTGGGTTCTATCTCTAGTTCCAGTTAACTTTTAGGTTTTTGATGGTGCTCCGATGATTCCTAGACCTTCATATTAAGATTCTCCGAGATCGTTCTTGTGTCATGTCACTTCTCATTTTGTGGTCGAGGTATGTCAGACAGCTATATCCATCTTGTTGATCTTCTGGTGTGTACCACTTCAATAATAGTTGCTATTTGGTCTTCGTCAGCACCCTCATTGTTTCCTATGGATACACAGCCCTTCTTAGAGGTTGACGTCGTCTTGATAATGGAAGGGCTTTTAAAAGGATTATCCACTTCTCCCCACTTCGTTGTCTTGTTAATTTGTTAGGTTTGTTACTCTCGATTCTAGTCTCACAAGTTGCGTCTAATAAAGATCACCCCCAAAGCATTGTGCCCGTACCTGGGGGAAGACTAAAATGTCCCAAATAGATCGTCCAACATCATTGGTAAGTATGACTTGTGACTGCATACCCTGCAGCCATCCATCCCTAAGTACCGTAGATTACCGTGGGTTGGGTATTTATTATAGAGGTTTACTTCGATTAAGGGAAGGCCGTTAGTCTGTAGAGATATGACCTGCGTATTATGGGTTAGTGTCGAGAGCCGAGGAAGAGATTAAGAGCGACTGAAGAGTTAAAGCAAAAGTTATTGATAGGAAGGGGAGCTCCCACTAGAAGGGATGTAATGAGCCCAGGTCCCACAACCAAGCTCATTCTTGCCTACAGTAAGTAGTCCCCACTACATAAGTCGGTACCAAGAGACCTTCTCCACGGCAAGGTGATTTACTTTGTATGGGTACCTAATTTTTCGTAAAATAAGCTTAAATTAAATGAAAGATTCTTTTATGTACTAGTTACAGCCCTATCGACCACACGGATCTCTGTAAGCGGTCAGTGGTAGATTTGAGCAGCATCCTTCGATAGGCCCAAGTCTCTCACTAAGTCATTTAGTTCAGCTTGGATAAACTATTGAGGTTGGTCTATATCAGGATTGAATTCGTCTTCATCGGTTTTTTCGTTTGAACTTTCATCTGATGATTGCTGTTGGATGGTGTGACGAAAAGGTGGAGGAATGGGAATTCCTGGTCCATAAGGTACAGGTCATTTAGCAGATGGTAAATCAGGATACTCAATAGTATGTTTATTTTTTGAACGAAAACCCTTGACATTGCAGGAGCAAAAGTAACAGTCGTCTTCCTTCATAGGAATGCCAAAGATTGAAGAGCTACGTGTATCTTTTGTTCGTTTTCTCAGTAGCTCAACACACTGAAAGCACACATTGTGTGGAGCCCAAGGTTTGTCTTAATCACCAAGCTTTATTCTTGATAAATTCGGTTATGATTCGTTGATGCTTTGCTATCGTTAAATTACCACACACGTAACAAAATCTATCAGGACAGTTTTTGCATTTTCTTGATAACATTATGACGCACTAAACACTCAGACAACAAAACAAAACTCGTTGCTACAAACAACTGACGCTAACTAACTATTTCGTAAGCAACTGCCGATGCCATCAAGTTGACCTTGACAGATGCGAAAATGAAACAGTGTTGTCATTGAAATGAAATAAACATAATATTATACAAAAATATTTTCTATCGATGTATCAAGTATTTTAAAGAAATAATTTTAATGCAATTTAGGAATTATCATAAAGGTACTTCTTTGCTATAGTACAAAATATCTCTTTAGTTTTTTTTTAATTTTGTGATGGGCTCAAACCAAATTCACATTCAGAATCAACGTATCCGTATTAGCTAAGGAAATTCAAAATACCAAAAACCATGTCGGCCTGTGTAATTAATTTCATGGGGTTCTGTTAGATATCATTTGAAATTCTTCCGCCACAAACTTCTATTTATCATCCCCGCTTATATATTTGTGTACAGGGTTTAAATGTCATTCTTATTGGAATGCTCTGCAGGTAATCGATTTCACAAGGACACCAGTGGAATTATTACACACTTACTCTTCCTCCTCTTCTTTATTGCCCTTGTAGTCGTCTTTCTTCTTTTTTTTCCTCCTCAACCTCCTTAATCTCTAAAATATGATTCAAGGATTCCTTTTATCGTCCAATCTACCGCCCTTGCATTTGTTCTCATCCTTGGTTATAACCTTAAGGAGAGTTCCAGGTGAAATTGCCTCCCCAGTGCTCTGTCGAAATTCTACTTCTCCGTGAACCATTGAAAAAGGTGTACCACGCGTTGCCCACCTCACCCTCATACCAATGATACTCTTTGTCTAAGGCCTTCCCGTACAGCAGGCGTGCCCTAAAGAATATGCGTCAGGTGGCACAACTCCCTGCCTTCCCTTATTTCACCTAAAGTTACTACTAACCGTAAAAAAAGCTAATTATACCTTTTTTTGTTTATGCAGGAAGAAATACTTTAATGCACAACCATTCAATTAATGGCTCTGTTGAATTCTTTGTCCTTGGTCTGCCAACTGTAACCTCTTCTCTTCTCCACCTATGTAACTCCAGGATCCGCTTGTGTTATGTCAGAGTTTCTAATTATATCTCTGATTTAGTACGATATTATACTCCAATCATTCTCGGATTTAAGCTTTATGACTACAATGTTATCGTGATGATCCTAATTTATTTTCCAATTTTTTCTACATTCTTTGCAGCTGAAGAATATATGCTTGATTATTTACAACCTTAAAGTTTTGCGAAGGTATTTTTCTTTTACTTTTATTCTTCTTCATCCCGAAGTTGTCTTGCATACTTGAAAATTGTATTATAAAGTGCCTTGTGTGGCCATACTTTTAACTGATACAATGATTAATATCTTTTTAATATACATCTGTTCTGCTGGCCTCATCTACATCGGTCTCCTATTTTCCTTGCTAGTTCTTTAATAGTTATTTCTTACGTCCCTCTTCTGCTTGAAGCTATTTATTCTTTCCTCTATTTGCAATCCTTTTTGTGGCTGTTTCTTGTAGCAGTTGTCTAAGCGTATCCTTTATTTTCTCTACGTCATTACCTTCCCAAACAACTTGTAGTCGTAAAGTATTATAGTCTATTCTACAATTCCTAGCAGTATTCTTTGGTTCTCTCTAATATATGGTTCTGCAGGAGGCCCAGAGTCTGTATCAATTTCTCCCCTTTTTCTTCGGTTCCTATTTCATATGCTGTTTTTGTTAAATTTCTTCTAAATATAGACCCCAGTATATACTTTATTTCTTTTTAATAGTTATAGTTTAGTCGAACGGTTGCCAGATCTTGTTAATCTTCCAGCAATTTTAGGTTTAATAACTCATTAAAAAATATGTTTCATAGAATAGATCCCGAGGAATACCTCTTAATTCAATTTCACTTTCTCTTTCTCTTCTATCTTCAAATTCCTGTTGTTTAATCAGCTTTGGATTAGATCTCTTAGTATTTTTACTGTTTTCTTCATTTCATAAAGTACTGTGCCCAGGGGTGGCATTCATTTGAAGATCCGAATATTTCTTATTTTTCTTTTGGACCCATATTAGTCACTCCTTATCTTGTTTTAAAATTATTCTCAGATATTTGTATTTGTTTTCCGTTTATAGTTGTTTTTCTCTTCAACCACACTCTTCGGCTTTTCGAGGAGGAGGAATATTGCCTCATCCAAAATCTCTAGCAACTACTTATCCACGAAATGCCTGCCCATTCCATTCATCCTTAGTATTACCTCGGGTTTTTCTTTTATAGCTCCTGCTATTATATGCGATGTTATTTCGTTATATTAACTTCTCTAAACTGAACTCTCCTAACCTATTATTTAATTTAACCTACTTACAAATTTTTATAATATATGATGATGTGTTTTATTCATATTAATCTTCTTTGGTGTTTCTATATTTATCCTTCTTACCAAAGACTCAAATGTCATTTCTAAATCCATTCCGCTTTTTCATTAAAAAAACCTGAAGTTGCGATTATTTGTAATATTAGTAATTTACAACTGAATATTTTATTCTTCTTTTTTCTCTTCACCAAAATTACATATCTGGTTCCATCAAGAGGGTAGCTCAACAAGTATGGACTAGAATATATTATTATATTTTTATTTCTCTTGATCTCATAAAAGTTTTAATAAATGTTAAAATTATAACAATATAATAACGTATTTAAAATGTTTAACTTCTTAATTAAAAAGTAACTAAATAGTCTCAGAAAAGAAACAGTAATTGCTCCTTATCTTGGGCATCCCGGCAATAATCCGTGAATGGGTTCATAAAACGCCAGTTTGTGGGGGGCAATCAAAGTTGGGGTAGGAAAGTGGGACACCTTTGTCCCGACAAAGCCGGGATTCCAGATTAAGAAATTCGGTCCTCAAAGGGTTTCAACAAGGGGAAGCAACAAGTTAGGGGAAGTGGGGCGTGCGCGCAGTTACGGCCCTCCCTACGTTCGACTTCTACACGCAGTATCATGCTTGGGGCGAAACGTATTTTGAATTGTAAATAGTCGAGTAGTTGTTAATATTCTAGTTTCGTCGACTAGGAGCGTGATGGTAAAAATGCTATAGATGATGAAACTAGATGGGAAATTTAATTATTGAGTGGAGTTGTTTGAATCTAATTTTCGTTGTGAAATGTATATTTTATAAAAGATGCAATTTAAATTAGCTATTCAAAGTTTTTATATTAACAATGCTATTCTTAATTATGATTAAAATATGTTTGTATGAATTCTATTTACATATTAATTTTAGAAAGTTTAGGTAATTTTATCGAAACATAAACAATTGTCTTTAATTTCTAAGGGTTTCGATTCCTTAAGGTAAAACAATAAACTATCTGCTATAACTTCAATTTTATCCATCATTTAGAGGTGTCAATTAGTTGATCATTTAAACTTGTTTAAATGTAGAGAGTTTTAGGTATTCTTCCCCAGAATTGGAAAAACAGACCGATGCAAATTCTGTAGATCTAAAATTGGTATAGTCCAACGAAAAGGAACAAATTGGAAAAATATGAGATATTATACTGGTCATATAAGTGACTGATACGAAAGCGAAATAAGGAGCCGTAAAAACCTTTGCCGAGCCATCCTAAAGGGGAAGAAGGCAGTTAGGGTGGTCGAGGAAAATGGAAGTTTATTATATATCGAATACTGTATTTTTGGTACAACAATAAATTGAAAGCGTCAAATAAAACAGAAAATCATAACTAAACTTAAAATTCAGAGAGTGAATAAAGTTCTCTTTGTATTAAATAATTTTTCTTTTAAATGAATTTAAATTAATTTCAAGCTGAAGTAACCTTGGAAGTTGACTAAAAAATTTTAATGAGTTGTAGTATGGAGATTTTTCAAAAATTCCTAAGTTGTGAATTGGAAAATTATATAAATGTGTATTTGTATTTGTATTTATTTATTTATCCAATATGCTTACACAATTATTCCTAAATAAAACATAATTCTATAAGTATTCACTGGAATATTGAACGCACATGGAAAGGCTTGAGTTCACACGTAGATGATCTTCCACTCTTGCCCAGTTTAATTCCGTTGAGGATGTTGCCACTGAAGCTCTGCTTAATGATTTCCATCATTTAATTTGCCAAATATGGCTTTTATAACTCCAAAAGGAGAACTTTATTAAACTCATTAAGTTATGTCAAATATGACATATTAACTCACTAGTATGAGAAATATGTTGTTTAGTACTGTCTTTAAATTCATTTACAGTTTTTGAAATGAAACAAAAGAATTTCATAGACATATAGGCTATAAAAAGTTAAGATACCCGATGATTTAATACGTCCTCTGCAGGTTTCTTTATATTTCAAACCTAAAAGAATACTAACAGCCTTTTTTGTATTATAAAAATTTGCCTACTTAGTGTACTTCTTCCATAAAATATTATTCCATATCTTTTAATGAATTCAAAGTTAGAGCAATATATTGTATGTAGTGTTTTGTAATTCTCAGTGAATAGCACGCCGAGTTTAACTTTTAAGAGAGATTAACACAATGTTCTTTCTAATTTATAGTTAGTCCTTATATTTTACAATTATTTTTAACGCTAATATTCGTATTTCCTAATTGGATGTCATTCATTTCAGTATTTAAAGATTTAGCACTGA
This sequence comes from Ontholestes murinus, assembly GCA_963969525.1. Lineage (NCBI taxonomy): Eukaryota > Metazoa > Arthropoda > Insecta > Coleoptera > Staphylinidae > Ontholestes > Ontholestes murinus. The sequence goes on from OZ018396.1 coordinate 18,179,761, forward strand.
ATATTATTAGACTTGTTTCGCCCTTGTTTAGAATTTAGTTTTCACTGAAATAATCGTATCATCAATATAGATTTATTATGGAATTTCCACTCATTATAATAGGAAGGTCATTAATATATACTAGGAATAACAGGGGTCCTAAAATACTTCCTTGCAGGACACCAATATTTGTAGAGATTTCGTTAGATACGTTATCTCTTATTTTAGCTATTTGTGTTCGTCCAGCCATATATGATTTTATCAAATCTAGTGCAACACCACGCATACTATACAGTTCTAACTTAGTAAATAGTTTCAGCAGTATCTTCCTTCATATTTAAAATGTTAAAATCGCCAGATATAATGCAAATTGTATTTTTTAAAAACAACTTATTTAATAGAAAGTTTGTGAAAAAAAATCAACAATATTTTTATTATATGGTGCTCTATAAATTGTTATAATTACACATTTCTCCATCTCGCACATATATTGCTGAGCCGCCATATGCTGTTTCCTTCTGAGAATGATGACATTAAAACATAATTATTGAATGTAAACATTTTGAGTTTATCGGTTGTTTGCCAGTGTTCCAAAATAGTTAAGAATAAACAATCAGTTTGTTCTTCCATAAGAGCATCGAATTTATTTATATTTTTATTAATCGAACGTATGTTTAAACGCTATAATGAAATTTCTTCCGTTTGATTGCATCGAGCTGGTTATTGTGTTAATTAAAAATATTGTTTCTGCTATTTAATATTAGCAGGCCAATTATCCGGTTCTTTAAATTTTTCTTCGAATTTGGACTCAAAGCCAATTTTAAAAGCGTTTTCATTTTCTCTTTTATTTTTTAACTGTGTGAAGACATATGTGAATCAAAAGTTATACCAAGATCTTTGATAGTAGTTTTGTGTAAAAGCTATTGATTATTGATTGAGTATGTATTCAATAATGGGGATTTACCTCGATAAAATGACATTGAATAACACTTTTCAACATTTAGAACAAGTTTATTTGTGTCACACCAATAAGAAAGTAAATTTAAGTTATTCTGTAAAGCTTCCATATCTTGATGTGTATTCCCTTGCATCAATATCTTAAGTTAGAAAGGAGTACAAAGATGGTAATAAATAAATAAATAAATAATAAATAATAATAAATAAATAAATATTATCTGCATAGGCAAGAACTTGGCAATTAAGCGTAGAAAGTAAATCATTTATGAAAATAACAAACATTAGTGGACCAAGATTCGAACCCTGCGGTACCCGGGAAGAAGCAACATACTCATATGATCTGTAGCTATTGTATGAGACATAACACAGTCTATTACTTAAATAAGACTCTATAAGCTTGATACCAGAGGGACACAAACCTATAACGTCAAGATTCTTCAGCAGCATCTTATGATTGAGCGAATCAAATGCGCGAGATAGATCTGTGTATAATACATCCACCTGCACACGAGTATCTAATATTTCACATATATATATATTGGGTGATTGAGGCCAGATTAGTAACTGTGGATCTTCTTGGTATAAAGCCATGTTGGTCAGTTGATATGTAAGGGCATATGTTAGAATAAATGTCTAGATATATTACTTGCTCAAACACTTTTGCAAAATTGGATAGAATAGAAATACCCCTGTAGTGGGATAAAACTGAATTGTCACCTTTCTTGTGAACCGGGCATATTCTCGCTATCTTCCAAGCCTCTGGAAAAATACCCATGCTTATAGCTCTATTAATTATTATCGATAAAGGTTTTGACAGTATGAACCTGCAATCACGAAAAAGAAAACTGGGTATTAAATTATCACCTGCAGTAAATTTGTTAGGAAACCAAGACATAATTTTTACCAAATCATCTTTAGTGATAGGAGAGATCTGGAATGATGAATTATGATTTTGAAATTCTCTATCATGCTCCCAATTAACATTTGATGAAGCGGGGGAAAAGTTACCTGCGAAAACTCCAGCAAATCCATTGACAATGATCTGTGGATCAGAGTATTCGATGGAGTCATTAAATAATTTAGCTGGAATACTCGATTGCCTTTTTTTACGATTTAGGAACTTCCATAATTCAGTAGGATTGTCTTTTATACTGATTTCAACGTCAGATAGATATCTATTGTACGCCTCTTTAATTAGAAATTTTGACAAAGATCTTAGTCGTTTAAATTCATTTATATAAAATACATTTTTGGTTTTGAGCCATTTTTTCTTGAAATATACTTTATTTTTGAGATGTAATTTTATCTCGGATATAAACCATATCGGGTAATTGGATTTTCTATTAACTTTCCTCGGAGCGTGTAAGTTAATACCAGTAAATATGGCATCATTAAATAAGCTCACAGATTCGTCTACGTTATTGAACCTGTTCCAAAAATGACGAATCAATTTGACCCAAGTCATGGTATAATAGCATATAATTTGCTTTGCAAAACTCATAGCGAATATTATTATTATTACAAGGAAACTTGTTCGCTTGTGATACAGTTTTTATATGAAAAGAGATTTCTAGCGCAGGATGGAATAAATCTTCAGGAATAATAGGCACTTCCGAGCGGTCAACTTCAACATTAGATATAGTATTAGAAAGAAGTAAATCTAATAGTCTATCATTGACATTAGTAACGATGTTAAGCTGTTTTATATCAAGTGTATTCATAAAGCTTATAAGGGTACTTAATTTAGCGGAGGGTAAATTGTCAGCAATGTTTGGCACAGTAAAATCACCAAAGATTAAAAAATACTGGTTTAGTAGTAAAACTTCTAGAGTACTCGTAAATTGTTCAAGGTCATAATTTTGCAAATCTGGAGGTATATAGATGACGCCAATTATAACACACCTCGATGCTATTATGCAACTGCACAGTAATAAATCTATTAAAGGAACAGTTCTAGTTACATGCGATGTATCTATGACGCTATATACAATTGACTCGGCAAGAGCCATTAGTACACCAGCGCCCCTTGACCGTTTTACAGACAAAAATGCCGATCACTACGTAATACATTGTAATATGGAGGAAAAAGTTCACAATTTAAGACAGAATGATTTAACCAAGTTTCAGTAATTAAAATTATATCATATGATAAATCACAACAATTCGTATAAGATTTATGAGTTTTGGAATGGAATCCGCGAGAGTTCTGATAATACAAATTAAAATGATTTAATTTGTAGTCTTAATAAGACTCAATATTATAGATTTGTATCGTATTTTTAATTTATTAGTTTCTTTCTATTACGAAATAATTTAGCTAAAAACTTTGTTATTGATATTTTTATTATAAATGATTGTTATTTTTTTCTTCAATAATTTTCTCACTTATCTCTTGGTGAAAGATATGAAATTATGGATAAAAAGTACTTGGCCTATTTCACCTATTTTGTATATTCCAACTAGTTTTACTTGTAACAGAATTAATAATAGATCTATCAGAATGGCATATTTTGCAATTAAATTACAATTAGTACGGACTATTGTATTTGGGCAATCCGGCGATAATTAAAAAACTATTATTATTTCAGAAAATGGTTGTTCGCACTTTATTAAAAATTACGCAACGCGAGTCGTGCCGAGAACATTTTAAGACATTAAATATACTTACCATTGCTAATTTATAAATATTCCAGGCAAGTATATTTATCTACTGTAATAAAAATCTATATAATATTGGATCCAGTACACATCGGCATAACACAAGACAGTGTCAAAAATTTATCCGCCCTAATATTCTCAATAAATAATAAACCTGTTTGACTTATGTTAACACTTAATGTATATTGCACCAATAAAAACTACTACTACTACTACATCAGATCATTATATTGTTGTAACAATCTAGACTATTTGTAGTCATTTACCCACCCTTATTTATTTTACGTTTAGATATAATATTGCTGCGCGCTTTTGAAGTTACATTGATGGTGTGCAGATATTGGCTAGTTTTTGAAAATACGTGGAAGTATAAACACATTTGTATAATTTAAAATCCTCTGATAAAAGCATAGTTAACAGGTCTACAAGTTAATATTTTTATTTAAAATCAAATTTGATATATTTCATTATTAAATAACACCTTATGCTTACTTATTCATTTATCAAAACTTTTATACAGGGTTATTCACGCTATACGGCACGGAATATTGTGGCCAAAATACGTTACTTTCAAAAAGTTTCACTTTAGGAATATATGGGGGTCTATTAGGGCTACTTTTTAAAATTACTTTCATAATATACAGGGTGTCCCAAAAACCCTAAAAGTATCAAAGTTGTGTTTTTTTTTAAATAAAACACCCTGTATTTGATTGCAATTTTGGATCCTTCGATAAAAATAAGTGTGTGTTTTAATAAGGTTTTTATTACACAAACCATAAGGTTTTTGAAATAATTTGAATTTTGTAAAAATGCAACCTAATTTTCATGTTTCAAATACTTAAAAAATAATTAAGTTATGCATACCAAATTTACACTGAAATGTAACAATAGATCATATTTTATTTTCCAAGTAAAATAAACTTGATGTTTAAAATACTTAAAAAATAATTAAGTTATGCATACCAAATTTACACTGAAATGTAACAATAGATCATATTTTATTTTCCAAGTAAAATAAACTTGACATTTCATGCCGGGTGTAAAAAAATTGGAATTAAACAAATGAGAACTTTAAATATCTATAACTTCATTTATTTAAATGGAACGCTATATTTATTAATTTATCAGCAAATGCACGTTTTAATTACCTATCGAATGATAATAATATCTTAAGTGTTAAGTTTTCTGTTTTTTACAGAAAATGCCAAAATATTGTTTATTGCACCGTTTTAGTACTTTTTAAGTAAAAATTTTAATATATCTAGTTTTCTATCGTATTTAAAAACGTCAGATAATTAATTTAGTCTGTTACTTTAGTTAAAAAGGATGTGTTTTGTTATAGTTGTGTTATTTTGCGTTTTTGTGTTAGATAGTTAGTAATCGTTATTGTTTGAACATGGTCGTTGTATGTCATAGTAAGAAATGAAAATTTACACAGATTTTCTTATACTGAGGTTTTTATAACTGACACTTCCAATTTCTTTAAACTGGTTTAATAGTCTCTCAAAAATGGCTGGCTTAGGGTGATTTCTTTCGGGAAACCTTTAAGTATAAACTCGACAAGCCAATAAACAATTTTGATGACATTCTCCAAGCATAAAAATAATGCCAATACCCCCTTCTTTTGAGTAAATCTTCATTTTTTACCAAAAAATACAACAGCGATGTTCAAAAAATAACGATTACTAACGATCTAACACAAACATGCAAAATAAGACAACTATTATAACAAAAGACAGGCTATTTAAACTAAAATGACAGACTAAATTAATTATCTGACGTTTTTAAATACCATAGAAAACTAGATACATTAAAATTTTTACTTAAAAAGTACTAAAACGGTGCAATAAACAATATTTTGGCGTTTTCTGTAAAAACAAAAAGACTTAACACTTAAGATTTAAATACTATTCGATAGGTAATTAAAACGTGCATTTGCTGATAAATTAATAAATATAGCGTTCCATTTAAATAAATGAAGTTATAGCCATTTAAAGTTCTCATTTGTTTAATTCCAACTTTTTTACACCTGGCATAAGATGTCAAGTTTATTATACTTGGAAAATAAAATACGATCTATTGTTACATTTCAGTGTAAATTTGGTATGCATAACTTACTTATTTTTTTAAGTATTTGAAACATGAAAATTAGGTTACATTTTTACAAAATTAAAATTAATTCAAAAAACCTTAAGGTTTATGTAATAAAAACCTTATTATTATCGAAGGATCCAAAAATGCAATAAAATACAAGGTGTTTCATTAATAAAACACAACTTTGATACTTTTAGGGTTTTTGGGACACCCTGTATATTATGAAAGTAATTTTAAAAAATAGCGCTAATAGACCCCCATATATCCCCAAAGTGAAACTTTATGAAAGTAACGTATTTTGGCCACAATATTCCGTGCCCTATAGCGTGAATAACCCTGTATATTTCCATTGATTTATTTATTAAAAAATCATTTGTTATGTTCACATAATTTTTTATATTCATTTATTCGTTCAAATTACGTAAAATTAAATTTAGTAACTCCATCGAGATTAACGACATTCACTTGGAACCGTAAATTTCCTCTAATCCCATTAAGAAATCCAAATAAGGGACCGTAACTAATCAATATGTAATTCCCAAAATTAATTGGAGCGGACTGCGGAAAGTCCATTTGCAACCGGCTGGGGATTTACGGCACCGCAGGCCGACCCTTTAAAACACCTTCGAAACTTGAAAATTATTTTCATTCGCAATTAATTTGATACCGGAATGCCGGAAGTAACACCCACGAAATTTATTACGCTGACAATAAAATTTTACGCCCGGAATCGTAAATTCCGAAGCATTTACATATCGAACGCGGAAATTGGATCAGTTTTAATATTGTTGAGTGAATGTATGGAATATTTCGTATTACAGAAATGTGTAATGAAATAATCTTACATATAGATTGTCTAATACCACATTGTTTATGTATGTATATTTTAAATGTAATTATAAAAGGATTAATGTCGGAATAAACATTAAATTTATTATTTTTAATCTTAAATATAAATATTACATAGAGAGAGAGAGAACATCTTTATTTGGACAAACAAAAGCACATTTATAACGAATACATTTTAAATATAAAATAAGGGTTAGTTCCGTTTGGGCTATCGATCTTTGGTCTTTCTGCCCTATTATATAGATTATATAGATCCTGATTATAAGATATATTACAAAGTAATGACTTCCAGCATCAATCATATAATATAAATTTATTTAAAATTTTAAGTGCATAAAGCAATGATAAAAAAGCAAGATTAATAATAATGATCGCATATGTAATTATTAAGACAAATTTACTCAACAGGCAATTGACCTGCGGTCTTGCAGATTTATAATATTCAAACATAAATATACAATTTTTAGTATCTACATAATTTCATTTTATACTGAATTCGTACAATGGTTTTATCCATTAATAAATTATTATTATTATTAATATACTAAGTATCAAAGAGGTAACATAGCTTACTGCATCGGTGATAAAATTAAATATGTATAATAATTCGTGCTGATGAAGATTGTTTTCCTCCCAAGTAAGTTACATTTGTAAACATTTATAAGATAATATTTTAAGAAAATTATATACATTTTCCTTCCATTTATTTTGAAACAAAAACTCATTGCAACTATGTTGTGGTGTTTAATATCCTTGGCGATGCAGTACACAACGAACTTTAAAAGTTTAGTAAGCTGTTTGAAATTGAGTTGATCAACTGTTGACCTGATAATTCCACAATATCAAGTAACTCGTTAAACTGAACAAAAGGAGGTACGTGCACAGACACTTCGTGTTGAACTCTACATAAAGTACCTAACTGTAACTTTTAAAGTGTTGCAAAGTATACCGCAACCTTAAACATATCCGATTATATTTAATCTATTTAATAATAAAAACATGCAGTTTAAATTTTTACATATAGATTAATCAAGTCATTTTAAAACAGTAAGTTATAATAACCCATTTTCTCTTACTGGTACGTTTTTGTGCCATAAAGAAAATATAATTTTTTAATTAATTAAATTACTACATTTTGATAAATATTCCTAATACGTCAATAAAATGCAAATTAAAATTTGTTCAATTTTCAATGTAGAAATGTAGTGCCATTAATAAATCTACTATGCGTAAAAATAATTTTTGTAAAAGTATGGCTATTTATATTATGCACATATCTATAATTTGTAATATTTGCAAGTATATCATATTTTTTGCTCACCATTTTTTTTTTTTATAAATTACTGAAAACATATGATGTGTAAGTGTAAATTGTGATATGAACATTATACAGGACTCAATTTTGGATTTCAAAATAAATAAATGTAAATACCTTGATGAGTTTTGTAATTGTGCGTCTTCTGTGTATTGATAAAGAACATAAACAGATATTAATGGCTATAAATCTTACACTGGTAAGAGAATATAGTGTAACAATATATTTTCATTTATCAGATTAATGTTGTTGGCAAACCTATATGGTTATAATTAATACAATCCTAAAAATGAGTTCAATTAAAGATGTGACATAATAAAAATTGGAAGAAAAAATAGAATAAGTCTCTGATTAACCAAATACGTAAAATTTAAATATTTAAATAACAATTCATTAAAAAAAAAAAAAATTATACTCTTACTTAAAATGTATCAAAACTGTGTATATATCACCCTAAATTGACAAAATAACTTAAATATTATCATTCTTATATATTAAATTTGATTAGGATTATGTTGTTTTCTGGAAATTACTACATTTTACCTCGAATAAGTATTTATTGATTTTCTGAGGAAGATGAAGGAAGAAACAGTACAACACAAATTTAAAAAAAATACATTTGTCTCATAATATTGGCTCGAGCCTTATGTTATTTCAGTTCTGATCAATATAACATCTATTGATCAGAACATAATAGATGGAAATTGTACGTTGAAAAACTCTACATGGACACAAGTTCAAAAATTGCCAGTGTCCCGGTTGATACTGTGCTTGAAATTACAAAAAGTAAAACAAGCAAAACAAGATAAAGCATGTGGATGATGGAATTCTAGTTGATATATTGAAAGTATTAACAAATGACAGTGCTATATTGGCGATACATAATTTATTGTTACACTTCCAAAAATAACATAAAGCCAATGTATACATACACCACAAAATGATAATCTTGATTAGCTGTGTTTTAAAGATCTTTCTAAATATGATACATACAAAGATATTAGTAAATGCAAGAAAATAATGGGTCGTACTCACTTTTATTTTCGAAATGGTTTTGGTACACGTGAGGCGCTTTATAGTACTCAAGTACTGAATAGTATAGTATAGTATAATTTATTTGTCTTTCAATATTACATAATGTACATTATTAGACTCGTCATTACATACAAATATAAATATAAATAAAATACAATTAGAAACATACAATTAATCAAATAAACGATTTAAAATTATAGACACAAATATGAGACAGTGTTAACAATGCAATTCCTCAATCTCTTCACACATTCAAATTTCTATCACTAAAGAACTCCGTTAATGAGTAGTAACATTTATTAATTAGAAATTTCTTTATAATAGTTTTAAATGTATGAAGACTTGTATTTCTTTGTAGCTGGGTATTAATTTTCAGCATATGATTATAACATTTAATGCCAATATAATGAGGATTTTGCTGGGCTATCGAAAGTCTCGAGAAGGGAACATGCAAGTTATTCTTCGTACGAGTGTCGTGGTCATGGATGCATTCTCTTTTTGTATTAAGGCCACTTTTCTTTATATACGTACATAATTTATAAATATAAAGCGAATATAACGTCATTATTCCCAATTTTCTAAAATATATTTGGCATGATGTTTGTTGTGATAGGTGAAGCATGTATCGTAATGCTCTTTTCTGGACGGTAAAAACTTTATAACTGTCGTGGGCTTGACCCCAGTGTATTAGCCCATATGACATTGATGATTGTAGTAGACCAAAATATAATAACTTTAATACCTCAAATGTTACTGTATCTCTTAAATTTCTGATTAGAAAACAGTACGTGCTTAACTTGCGTACAAGATTTGAAATGTGATAATTCCATGTAAGTTTTTGGTCTATAAAAAGTCCTAGGAATTTGGTATTGTTTAAATTTTCAATTGAATGATCGTCAGTTTTAATTAAAAGGCTCTGCTCCACTGTTTTATTTTTCGGATAAAATTGGACAGCAACAGATTTTGTTGTATTTAATGTGAGACCGTTAGTTTCGCACCATCGGGACATTATTTGCGATATGTTGTTCGATTTTAGATTTAACTCTGCATCAGAACATGAGCTTACAAATACACTGGTATCATCGGCGTATATAACTGGTGAAGCACTACTGTTTTGAAATTCGTCAGGAAAATAAACACATTGAACAATGTAGGGGAAATACACGATCCCTGCGGTGTTCCCCTTTCAATTATCAATGGTTCTGAGCGTATACCGTTTATTTCAACATACTGTTTCCTACCTACAAGGTAACATTCAAGCCATTTAGCCGATGCGCCACATATACCTGCGTTAGATAGTTTAGTAAGCAATAGCTCATGGTCAACAGTATCGAATGCTCGACTCATATCAAAAAATAGGCCCAGTATTTGTTGTTTTGCATTTAATGCTTCGTGTATATGTCCTATGGCTTGGTCAAGTGCAGTCTCCGTCGAACGATTGTTTCTAAAACCATTTTGTGTATTGGAGAGAATGTTATATTTCTCTAAAATGGCATTTAATCTTACATTAAATAAAGACTCATAAATCTTAGCGAACTGACACTGTAGGGCTACGGGTCTGTGGTACTTCATTTCAGTGGGGTCCCCTTTATTTTTAAAAATAGGAACTATTTTTGATATTTTTAATCGTTCTGGATATACACCTTCGGTAAAACTCATATTGACTAACATACATAATGGTTCCAATAACAGAAATCCAACATGCATAATTATATGTCCTGGTATATCGTCTATTCCGCTTGATTTTTTATTGCTACAAACTTTTTTTATTGTGGCATATATTTCTTCTGGAGTAGTTGGATATAGAAATAATGATTGTGATTGCGTTGTGTTATTTACTGCGTTCCTATTAATACTATTCGGTTTCTTTGTATTTTTATTTATTGTAGCAAAGTAATGATTAAATTCATTGCTTACAGATTTTGCATTTGAAATTATGTTTCCATCTGAATTCTTTATTGAATTAATATTATTTATTTCCTTGCCGCGATTTTCATTTATAATATTCCAACACTCTTTGTTTATGTTTTGACAATGCCTTAATCTGTTGCTATTATATGTTTGCTTTTCTTCTTTAATTTTCGTATTTGTATACCGTTTTAGTTCCTTGTAACGCTCTGAATAATAATTGCTGTTTAGTGTTTTACTCAAAAAAGACATTTCTCTCAATAATCGTAGTAATTGGCGCAATTCCTTAGAGATCCATGTTTTGTGTTTAAGTTTTCCTTTATGCGATTTATAGGCTACAATTGGAAATGATTGATTAAATGCTTTCAATATTAGTTCATAAAATTTGTTGAATACATTATTGGCTCCCGAATCATTGGACAATATATCCTCCCATTTTATGCCAGCTAATTTATTATAAAATAGAGATTTGTTAGCCTCGGTGAAGCATCTCAAATTTGGAATATTATGTTTATTCTGGTAGCTACCGTTGAAAGACAGTATTTGAAAAGTGTGATCCGATATTGCGTTATCAATAACCTCAACGCGATAATCATCTACGTCTGTAAATATGTTATCAATACAAGTGGATGACGTTGATGTGATTCTGGTTGGTACATTAACTGTAGGCTTAACATTATATTCTCTCAACAAATTTAAGAGCCTATTTGAATTGTTATCATTACTATTGGGTAGTAAATTAACATTTAAATCGCCACATATAATTATTCGGTGTTTATGTGAAAGCTTTTCGAGACTTTCTGATAGATTATACAAAAATTCGTTAAAATCTGAATGGGGAGATCTGTACAGGGAACAAACAGTAATGTTTACATTATTTTTAATATTAAAATTTACAGCGCTTATTTCAAACGATTTTTCAATACAATTTTGAGTAACTATTTGTGAAGCAATAATGTTATTTCTAATTGCAATACAAACGCCACCCCGAATATGTTTTGATCGATGGAAACAACTAATTATTTTAAAATTGCCAAATGAAAGATTTTGGATGTTGCTATCCGCCCAATGTTCGGTGATACATAATATATCAACATTATATTCTGCAGTAAGAAGTTCGAGGGCTGGAAGTTTTCCATTTAATCCCTGTATATTAAAGTGCATCACATTGATTTGCTGTTTAAATTTGCATTCGGAAAATCCTCTTGTGTTTTCAAAGTGGGAGATTTTCCTGTTTTTTCATCCTTGTTTTTGGGGAAATAATATCTACTGATACAAGCTCCTTTTGGCCACAGCTGCTCGCTAAATATTTCATCCTTTTTTTCGTACGGAACACATATTTTAAACGATGCAACTCTATCGTTATTATTAAGTTGCAATTTTTCGCATTTCGCTTCACAAATTGGAGATAAAAATTTTGTTATTTCTGCTTCCGAAGTATTTTTATGCATACGTGTAAGGAAGATCCAGGCAAGTTTATTTACAGCTTTTAGCGATGACGTATTATTTTCGTTTTTTCCGACAGTAAAATTTCTGTGTTTAATATTATTCCTTCGTTTTCCTTTAACTATTTTGAATCCTTCCTCCTTATTTGTACCGTTTGCTTGGTTAATAGCCTGTGTTGTGTGGGCAATGGTTTTTGTTTCTGGTTGCAAATAGTTTGGACATATGTCGGTATCTGCTTCCAAATTTCGCTTGGTATTCTGCTTCCTAGATGGTCTTGATCTTGATTCTTGATCAGATCTGTTATTTGTGTTAACGTTTACATTCAGATTGGGCGTCTCCTTAATAGATGTCGCTACGGGCACAGCATTTTGATGAATGTTTACATTTTGATTTGAGGTTACTTGAATAAATTTTTCTAGTGCATCGATTTGAATGCTTTGTTTCTTTATGATATTGGTTTGTGAACTTACGAGTTTCTTTAGGTCTTCGATGCTGTCCTGCATTTCCTTTAACATCTGCCACATACGTGGTGTCACCTTTGTACATAGTTTGCAGGTCCATTTGAGTTTTCCGTTGCTTTCGATAATGGTTTTACTTTTACTTCGTCCAAGGTTTGTACAATGCTTGTGGAACCTAAGTCCACAGTCACCGTCACATTTATTTTCCTGGGCAGTACTGTAGCTCTATTTCATACCTAGATAACTTCAGTTTTAATCTCTGTAGTCTACACGAGTTTATGTTTGCTATGTTTTATTCATTGTTGCAACTAATGGTTTGTGGAACCTAAGTCCACAGTCACCGTCACATTTTGTGGATGTGGATGTTTTTGCTTATTTTATAGACCAGGAAACAGCATTCAAAATGGTACAACATGATAAACTAGTTCATGTTCTGCTAACTTTGGGTTTAGATAAAAGCGATACACGTATAATAGTGAATTAATACTGAAACAATCATGAAGTGGTTAATCTTACTTCAGCAATGGGATTAAAGCTTAATGTAAAGAAAAAAAATGAATGGTTATAAGTAAAGTTCTAAATAATATTCAAGATGTATTGACAATCGGCAACGATATCATAGTTCCGCATTTCAAATATCTCGGATTCTACTACTTCTATAAATTCCTGCTACAGGCTCTTCAAACACAATTAAAACGATCAATTTTGCAAATGTATTGTCACTGGCGATTAGAAATGGATAGTTTACAGCAACGTTGTGCAAAAACGATGGTGCAATAAAAGAATCACAAGAAGATTTTGCACTCAATTTGTTGGGTTTATAAAGGCATCGTGTATTTTGAGCTGCTACCTCTGAACCAAACCTTCATTTTGTTAACGGTGGAGGCTTCTACTTCGTTATACATTATTATTCACAAATAAAAAACTTTTTAACTTTGTTTGGATAACACTGACTTTATAAAGTTAAAAAGTTTTTTATTTGTGAAATCTTTATTTTGGCTGTGTACTGTCTCCACTTGGATAAATTGAATGAAGCCATTAACAAAAAGCGGTCAGAATTGGCAAATTCTAAGGGTAGTAATTACTCGAATCCACACAAAATAGTGACCCGCCAGGAGCTGCTGGAACTGGATGGGATTTGATGGACCATCCACTATACTCACCAGAATTTGCACTGTCAGACTACTATTTGTTTCAAGCTTTGTAAAACCCTTTGGATAGTTTACAATTAAATTCACACTGTGGTGTCAAACAAGACCAGAAGTTCTTTGAGCATGATTTTTACCCAAGAGAAGGTAAAAATCATTTATTATTATTGTAAAAAGCTAAAATTACGTGAGAATCAACCCAATAGTTGTCTTAGCAAAAGCGACAAATTTATATTGGTGCGTTTCTGTTTGCTTTCCGGTAACATTCACACTTTTAAGAAATATAATTGTGATGACCGTTACTATGTGGTATTTCATTTTCAAATGTAGGATGAAATAAAACACTATTTTCTATGTTTTTTTACCACTGTATATTAATGATTTTACAACATTAATAAAATATATACGACTATAGTTTCGACTCTTTCACTTGAAAGAGTCGAAACTATCGTAGATATTTTATTAATGTTGTAAAATCATTCATATACAGGGGTAAAAAAACATAGAAAATAGTGTTTTATTTCATCCTACATTCACACTTTTTACAATTTAATATGATTCTCTCGATGTCAAGAGTCATACCCGGTCAGTAAAATAATTCTCTGGCTCTTACCTTTGTTTTCGTCATACCAAAATGTCCCTAAATGTAATTTCGTTAACATTTCTTTTCTTAGACTTTTAGGTACTACTATCTTTTGGTTAAGAAATATTAGACCTTTACATAGATGCAATTCATGGCTATAAACGTGATACATTTTTATATTATTAGGAATTAATCCTGTGTTTCTAGGGCAACCAAGTTTACAATATCTTATAACTATAGCTCGCTATCAGTCTTGGTTCTTTCTATGAATACATTTTTCTTTTCATCCGTCATTTTCACGCATACTTCATGTACAAATTCATCTTGTTCACTATAATGTTCTTCATTTCTTTTAACAAAATTTCTGGACAGAAGGTCTGATATATACATTTATTTTCCTGGGCAGTACTGTAGCTCTATTTCATACCTAGCAACTTTAGTTTTAATCTCTGTAGTCTACACGAGTTTATGTTTGCTATGTTTTATTCATTGTTGCAACTAATGGTTTGTGATTTTATTTTTCTAGCATAAATGAATTGCATGAAAATACAATAGCTAGTAGTTATTTTTCAATTTGCGCGTACTCAACCTCAGTCTCTGTCATTGTTCTTGATCTATAAGTCTTCCGTCTTGCACTACAACCTATTCCATTTTTAGAAGCATCTATCTAAATAGTTACTTTTTTCTCTTCGTCAAACATACCTAATACTGGTGCATTAACAATTTTATTTTTTATATTATTTAATTCTAGAGTATGCCTTACTAACCATTCGTAATGAGTGTCTTTCTTAATTCAGATGTTAGTTCTGATAAATTAGGAATATAACTGCGTAAATATCCTATCATACGTTATATCCTTGTAGTTATTTTATATTTTTAGGGATTTTTTTAATAAATATTTTACTGATGATTTTTTAAATTAAAGTTTTGACTTATTAAATTTAATGTTATATTTTTTACCCGTTATTGCTGTAATATTTTATGATGTTCTTTGCTTATCACTATCACCTCTACTACTGCCCCCTCAATATCTCCAAAATATTTTTGATTTATTTTCAATTCTGGAGCTGAATTTTGCCCAAATGGCATCCTACAAAATCTGTAGCTACCTACGAGTGTACTGAATGAACATATTTTACTTGCTTGTTTCTATTGGTTGAACAAATATATAAAACATATAAACAGTAGAGTATTTTTTCTTTTAATTTATCTAAAACAAACAAATAGTACCTTATCTCGATAGGTATAAGATCCAAAGTATGTAAGTAAGGTCAAAAAAGCAGAACAGATTTGGCTTTAAAATTTGGTGCATATTAGGAATGGGAATTAATTAAGTTTAATTCTAATTCTAAAACGTTTGCATTAAATTTAAGAGATAATGTCCTAATGAAAATGAAAAGTAACATATTTTTTGAACTATAACAATTATGGAAAATAGAACAAACCGATTTTCCATTGAAAATTTAAAAATGCTGATTTGGTCATCATAGTTCTTCCCTTATATTTTTCTCGAAAAGTATGACGTCTACGCAAAAAGGCTATTCTTAATCATTTGCTTAATTTTTAATTCTCTACTATTACTTTTTATATAAATTTTATGTAATTTCTATAGTTTATTAGCAATAAAATAAATCTCGCAAGTCAAGAACTTTATGAAAAGCATGTTTTAAGAGAACTTGTTCAGTTTCTCATTTTCTTTAATACCGGAACAAAAAAATCGAAAAAAACGTTTCGAGTAAACATCCACTTCCGCTGTATGAATGTTTACCAAAAGCTTTTCATTTCCAGTTTTTAATAAGAAAACCTTAAGTTTAAAGTTTCATCTTAAAATGATCAACCGTTTTTGACACACACATACATAGAGACACAATTTTTTTTCAGAAATTAATGGAATCGTCTCAGGGGATCTCAAAACGGACATACTTTCTCTATATAGGAAAATTTTAAAAATGTGTAATAAAATCCACGCAAAATCAGTGTATGATAAATCAAAAATTTCAAGCTTTATGGACTTTGGAGAAAATTCCCTATCAGTACATCAGGGACCATATTCTAAAGATGCATACTCTTCACCCAAATCAACACGCCTACATACCAAGATTCTCGACCGAATCTGTACATTACTATGTGATTACCCATATTGAAGAAGAGTTATCAAATGTCAGCATATACAGAGCTTTTGACAAAGCCTCTTTCAACAGCATTGGTTAAGCTTTCTCAATGCTTGGTACTCTAGTCACATTTATATGGATAAAAGAGGTGCTAAGCAAAAGGACGGTCCAAATATCAATTAAAAGTCTCATGTGGCTATCCGCAGGAAGGACTACTATCTCCTCTGCTGTGGAACATAGAAATAGACGATCTGTTAAGAAAACTAAATAAATCTGTCAGCATATGCAGATGACATAACAATTCTGCTGTGTCTTCAGTGAACTAATGCAGAGTGTTCTTAATATAGTAGACAAATTGTGTACAGATAACTCATTCTCGGTAAATCCAACTAAGACGGAGCTGATATCAATATCTGAGGTTATCCTAGATTTAAAAGTAGATGTGTGTAAATGTGTTGCACAAGTCATAAAAAATAATACAATACATAGTAAACTGAAGTTCTATTTAAACCAAGGTCTAGTTGTTGGAAGATCATAGGGACTCTCGCCCAGAATAACCAAGTGGATGAACAGTGCCATTATAAAACCGGCCCTAACATATTAAGCAGCTGTATGGTGTTCTAACCAACGCAGCAGTTCTATGGTGTCCACGTACAGGAATTACAAGAGCCACACGCACTATACCAGCGCCAACAATGAAAGCAGTATTGTATCTTCCTTCCCTGGATTTATAGATGCAGGAGACACTAAGTATATCACTAAAACTAAGAGATAACGGTCTTCGGTGTCCAAAGTTGGACCGGACTAGGCATGGGGCAATCCTTTGAAGAACGATTCAGAGGGACGCTATTCTAGGGAAGTGTCAGGGCCGACTACTCCTACCTACCTCTTCTAAGGCCCTACACTTCACAAAACTCTGAGGCTAAAGCTACTATACATATATACACGGATATAGCAAAAAACAGGTACAGGCATATATTATTCAGAAAATAATCTAATACTAAAAATACCCTTAAAAGAACATCCAAGCTAAACTCGGAGGGATACTTATTACTTATTAGTGCCCAAAAAATAACTGAATAAAGAGAACACATCTGCAACCACACAGATAGTAAAATCAGTCTTGTAATCTTAATACATCCCAAGGTCTTATCAATATTGGCAAATGAATGTGTTTTGGCACTGCAGACAACATCTATATATAATCTAATTATCCTCTTTTGGGTTAAGGCACACTCAAACAAGAGAAGAAGAATTAATAGGACCGATGCTTTAGAAAAAAAAGAGCATTTGACAAATGGCCTGTGCCCCTATCCATAAGCAATCTCTCAAACATACTGAAAAACGTGATTCTAGCAGCACACAAAGAAAGGTTAAAACACAGAAATATAATATAAACACTAAACGTTAAAGTTGCCTAATATTGTGTTAATCTATCCAGGCCAAACCTAAAATCACGGACTGGTATCCTAACTGCACACTGTCAACATTAAGGAAGATCCTAGGATGCCTATTTTTCGGCAAAATCCTCAACTCTACCAAATGTGTATAGGGTAGCTGGAGAGCTAGTTCTTCCATAAGTGGATTCACGATTTTGCCAGGATAAAATATTAACTGATTATTGTCTGTTATAAAGTCTTTATCACGAAAACATATTTTAAATTTGCTCCTCACCTAAAGTTTTTAAATAATTACTTATTCGAAATTGTCTGATGGTATTGATCTTAGGTACATTGTCAAGGAAATAATTTTATTATAAAAAAGTTTAATATTAGGAGACTAAATTGATATATTTATCTTAGGAAATATATAAGTTAATTATAGATAAAATTTACATAAAATAATAATAATAAATAAATATTTCTAGAAGACAAATAATTTACTTAAAAAAGTATATAAGTTATTTTCTTAATATATACGTACCTACTTGTTTATAATAAAATAATTTCCTTGAAAATCTGCTGCTTATAAGTATCAGGTAAATTCATATCCATAAAATTTACCAGATAAGTGAGGCAAAACTCAAGGAGGGAATATTTATAGGCCCCCAAATAAGACATACAATGTAATATTCGTTGAGAAACTCAATTTAAAAGAACAAGCGGCGTGGATATACTTTAAAGAAGTGGTGCAACACTTTTTAGGGAATTTTAAATCTACAAACTATATAACCATTGTAGAAATATGTTAAAGGAATAGGAAAACTTGGGGTATAACGTGTCCCTAAAGATTCACTTTTTACATTCCCATTTAGATTTTTTCCACCTAATTTGGGTGACCTTAGCAACGAGTAAGGGGAGATATTCAATCAGGATGTTTCAAGGATGGAAAGTCGATATCAAGGACGATGAAAACCTAGTATGCTAGGAGATTACAACTGGTTTTTAATGCGGGGCACTTCTGAGACAAGTTAAAAGTGCAAACGATAAAAATATTGTGAAACATACATACATTAAATTCACTAAGATATTTTTATACTGCAATAAAATGCATTATGTCGTATTATTAATGAAGGTTTAAATTAAATTACACTTGGTTTGTTTCACAATTTTTCTATATTTACTCGACTAGTTTTGATTTTTAAGGCATTATCAATTATCACTCTTGATAAGTAAAAATTTAGTACAAATATATTTAAATATTTTTTTGTCCTAAATATGAGCTAATATAATAAATAAATCAAAGAATTTTCTATTTTATTTGTTCAGTCAGCCCAAGAAAAAATAAATGCTGACCATGTTTCGATATTTCTATTCTATTCTTTCCAGTTGGGACCTTAATTTTTCCATTCCCTTTATATACGAAATTTCAGTCTTGTCACGCACAATGAACCCAGGGATTTTCGCGAAAATGTCTCGCGGAATATCAATGGAATGCGGTTCATTCCCCAGTCCCCTCCCTATGCAAAATTCATTTATCGAATTTCTGCAGAACAAACGTTTCGCCCCGCGGCACGTATTATGATTTAAGGGAAACACTGGGACCTTGGAATAATGCTCCGTGGCTCAATTTAAAGGTCTCAATGTTTTCCGCTGTATATCATTAGCATAAATCAACATTCGTTTTTATTCATCCCTGAATTTATTTCATGTTGGTAAATATAACAGCATAAGCATTGTAATTAATAATTAGCGTTGAATGTATTCGGCGTACGTTTAATTATTAACGATGTTCTGTTAATCGGTATTCTTTGTGGGGACCGCTTGCTCTGACGTGTTGCGAAACTTTAGGCGTTTTGGGACCCTCACAAAAGGAAACGGAAACGGATAACATAATGAATGACCACGGTCTAATTCGATTGTGTTAAGTGGGACCACGTTTCGGATGTTCTTTGTTACGCACACCCGGCGCATCCACCATAAATGACAACGCGCGCTGTTTCTGACGTTATAACACCAAATAACTTATACACAAAACAACCACATAAATAAACAACAACACATTTAAATATTATAATTTATATTAATTATAATTTAAGTAATTAAATTAAATATAGTAATTCATGATGTAAAGACCATCACTTATTATCACTAAAATTTTAATGGTAAAAATATGTTTTCATGAGAGTATGATAAACTTAGTTTAGAACTCTTACTTAACATTATAGAATAATAGAATATATAAGTTTAATATTAGAAGAAGGGTCTTTTATTGTTTTAATCAATAAGACTTGTTACAAATATTTAATACTTAATTTAAAAGATTTTCGTAACATTAATTGTTTCATTAATTTTATTCAAATAATAATGTCAAAAATAATGTATATATAAAAAATTGCAAACTGCATTAAAATGTAGCTAAAATAATATCTACTATTTGACTGCCAAACACCAATTACCAGAAAACATTCATATTATTATACCCCAGCAATGCGTAACAAGAACAATAATAGTTTCCCCTAGTGAACTAGTTTTGAAATTCTCCATTTACTTCCAGAAAGCCAGTGGGAGTTAAGATCTCGCCTTCCTCTAAAGCGCCTCATTCATTCCGGGCGAGTGTTATTGAAAAGTTTCTCATTAGAAGTTTCATTAGCTCGAGCATCGCAACTACATAAGTCCACTAAAAACGTGATCTGGTTAACTCGTCGAGCAATGCGGGGTGTATATTCGAGGTTTGATGGTGGGCAATTCCGGGGAAATGGGGGATTCATTTTTAATTGGAATGATTAGTTTTGCGGAGTTGCGGAAGGGGCGGGGATGCGAAGTCGGTTTTGTTATTGCGGCGGAATACGAGTCTATTATTCACAATACGAGAGGGATTTGGGGTTTGTAATTATATTTCGGCGCGTTTGCCAATGTGAGATAATGGTGATAATGTGGACGGATAAATGTGTAACAATTGGCTGAATAAATGGATGCCGAAAGGGGTGAGATGTTTACTTTAATGGATTCGTTAGGAAGGCACTGGTTGCTTGTTGAGTTATCGCTTTGTTCTAAAAGTGAGTACATTCGTCAACATTTACCTTGGGGATGGCATTGTTCTCAGTTATTGACAAGAGAGGTGAGAAATTCGTCTCTGTAAACAATTCATAAATCTTAATAAAGCAGCCTTTTCTTAATTATCAAAAATAATACACTAAAAAGAACCAAATTGATATCATATATTATATAATATCAAAATTAAAAATATTAGTTAAATTTAGAAAAGAATACATATGAAATATTACTTCAACTCAATTTATATTAAGTGAACGAATTTATTATGAACTTCCTTAAGTTTCAAACTAATTATAGATTTATGTACTATACTTAACATATTATTATAATTATTATTTTCATTTCAATTTAATTTGGTGTTAAGTATATTCACATTTCGTATGTTCTTTATTACGCATACCCGGCGCATGCACCATAAATAACGATGTTATAACAATATACTTCAATAAAATATTTTCTATATTAGCTAACGATTAATATTAAAATTAAATCATGTGTATATAAATTATGTGATATAAAAATGTTTTGTATTTTGTTTTAGACTTTTTTTGCTTTGTTTTTCTTTAAAATTATTTTTTATATCAATTTAATTTAGTTATAAAATAAAGACAAAAATGTAACGGATACGGTAATTAGAATTAAGTGGCTCACACGTTTCTTTAATCAGTTCAATCAATCAATTTATTACTTTATTGTAAAATTTGTAATTAAAACAAATTATATTATTTATTACAATTTGTTGAACTACACATTATACTACAATAAACATAAAGTAAATTTTAAAGACAATGATGAGATTTATAAGTAAACTTTATCACTTATTACTGTTTTTATAAGTGTTTAAAATTGCATAAAATAAAACCTTTATCTTCCATGTGAAAATGATAGTGACAACCATGTCCAAATTAGAGTGTTTTAATGGTTTTAATTATATTACGTATTATTAATAAATATTATTATAAAAATATAACTTCCTATTGCTTCTTAATCTTTTCTTAAATTTAGATACTCCAAATATTAAATTCATCATGGAACAAGAGTTGCGTCATGTTTATATTTTCTCAAAAAAAAAAAATGGGTATGTTTTCATTATTCACATAATAGCTCATACAAAAATGATTTAACAGAAATATTGATATTGTGGATTATTAATGCAAACATTACATTGATTGCAGTGGTTTAAATTACACTGAAAATAAATATTGATGTTTCGTTATATTTGAAATAGGATTTTAATTGACTTTGGTATATCCTATTTACTGCAAATCTGATCCTGGGCATTTAAATTTTAAAACCTATTGCGTGTATATAAATATGCCAGATATTAAATGTTAATTTGTTTAATTTTGAAAACTATTTTCCCTTAATATTATTAGAAGATTAAAAGGATAAATTGTTAATATGTTATTACTATTTTTATACCTAGTCGTTAAGTAAATATTTGTGCAGCATTACATTTATCTATTTTTAATTAGGTAACAGTTTATAAAATTTTTAAATTATTTTGTAATCACTTTCGTGGTCAACCTGTATTATTTACTCTTGTTAGTGAACCTGATAGCCCCTGGTTGTAAAGAATTATGTCCTGTTCTTTTTCAGTGTCAATAATAATTAATATTCATTGTAATTATGAATTGCTCTAGATCTTGCATTAAAGACAAAACTGTTACATGTTGCGTTTGTAATAAGTCATATAAAAACACCTGTGCAGACATTATTACTTCAGACTGTCGAAAGATATATTTAAAGTCTAAAGAGGACTAAAATAGAATTGTGGTGATTGAGATAAAATCGGCAGTGATTTAATTTCGCCGAAATTGTTAATTTGGAAAATGAAATTATGCCCCTAAAATTTTCCAAACCGGTTACTGATTCTAACTCTTGGTCTACATTTCAAGACGACTCTTGGTTGGCTTAGGTTTTCTCTTGAAATTATTATACAATGAAGAAAACAATTAAAAGGATACGTTAGTTAGAACTGGATTCAATGGCAATTTCCATGGTAGGAAATACATATGAAGTATCGGATAGAGCTAAATTGCTTATGTCGAGTCTAGGCAATCACAAATGACGTCTAATTGTTAAAAATATATTGCGTGACATTGAGGCGTAGTTTAGCAGTATTAAGACTTAACGTTTGATTCACATAAGATTCAAAATTCTGTTCCAAGAGACTATGGTTGATATTATAAAAAATATAAGTAAACTTGAGAATCCTTAACAAATGGAAAGCCCAACCAATAAACCCAGTCCTTAAATATATGTTATAAAAATACTAGAGGATTACGTTATAAAACCCATGATTTTAATGTCAGCTGTTTCAACTCATCCTGTGAAATTATTTGTTTATCGGAAACATGGTTAAACATTCAATTAAAAATTCTGAGCTCTTTCCTCCAAATTATAATTGTGGCAAGAAATTTTATTCTGTCGTATGTATAAAAGGTGGAGGAGTATTAATTGCATTTGATAATGGTATTCAAGATGAAGTATTCTATAGTACTTCTTTAACTATTATTATTCCACTCGTTTATGTTTTATTATGTAAATGAAATATTAATGGATCGTTTTGTACTATTTGTGTAATTTAAATTCTACCTGATATAACATCAGATGACTTAGAATTATTCTTTAACTTGTTGGAATAATTGGCCAGCCCTTAGGCCAGTTGTAGGAGATTTCAACATATGAAATTTCATTAATCAAAATCCTTCTTATTTCATTGTTTTTGCAATAAATTTGGCTTTACTTAATTTAAAATAGTAACATCAAACTTCTTGATCTTGTCTTATCAAATTTAAACTTCCCAATTTCTGTTATGTGCGCTGGTGTACCGATAGTTTTTCAATATCTCTAATTATCAACTACATTGGATAGCCCCTTATTTCTTTCAAATACTAATGTTTGTTACAGCCGACTAGTTATATTTAAATAAATTTTCGGATGTGGACGAAACTTGTTCTACGTAAAACTTTACGTGATTTTTGATAAACCAGTTCCTATATCTCAAACTAGGATATCATAGTTTTACTCTATTAAAAACATTAAAAATAAAGCATTTTATAGAAAAAAAGGCTATCAAGTAAAAATTCATTATATCTCGATACATATAAAATATTCGCGGTTTGATTTGATTTGTGCAAACACTTTGTTATTTCCTTCCTTCAATTTTATTTTTATATAACATATAAAACTAAAAGTGAAGGAAGGAATAACAAAGTGTTTTAATTACATATAAAATAGTTAATTACTCCAAAGTAAAACTCGTTTCCCTGACTCCAACTGTGCTACGTCGCATAAAATGTATACCTGAAAGAAGTTGAAGATAGTATCAAATCTAACCAAGCCGGAATATGGAACGAATTCCAAGCAGGCTTGCTGATGAACATCAAGAGTATTCTATGCCTTGTGGCATCTTCAACGGATCTGCATAACTATTTTCTAAAAGTTACAAACTAGATGTACTCAGAACGTTATCGTTCCTAACCAACATATCAAAGGCAAATCTATTTTGAATAATCCCAATTTTGAATGCCAATTAAAACATATTTTGGCTAAATTACCTAATAAAACATTGGCTGGTAATGACTTCAACCTTGCTTTCTAATAAAATGTTGTGAATTAGTATTTGCCTAACCTCCCTTGATTATTATAAATCTCAATATTAGCACATGCATATTTTCATCACGATGGAAATGTTTAAATTTAATTTATAAACTAAAAACTTATTTTAATTATTCCAAGTTTATATTTTAAGAAACTATCATCTCATTTCAAAAGACACCTTTATTGGCATAACATATACAAATCCCACAGCACATCGAAATTTACCCTGTATACAAAAAGGAAAAACTCTCTTCTCAGCATCAACCCCATCTTCCATTACTCCACTCTTTTCCTCCTCCCTCTTTCTTACTCCATTTTTCTCAGTATCTTTACCCTGACACTATCCTCACTCATCCACTCCTGCACCCTTCCACCCAGTCCTCGCACACCCCCTCCCACTCCTCCGCCAAATATCCCACGTAACCCTCCCATTTTTATACAACACGCACTCCTCTTATTCATCCTTCTTTTAACCGAATATTTCATCGTCAAATAAATTTTCCATAATATTTGAACAGGCCATTTATTCCACAATTTCTGATATTCTCATTCATATCTGTAAACCCACATGATTTATGCCTGGAAGGTCAACAACAACCAATCTTCATTTTTCTCACAATATATTTTTAAAGCATTAGATAGCAGACGTCATGTGGATGTGATATATATACAAACTTTTTGCGAGCCTTTGATACCCTTGACCAAAAATATTGCTTGTAAAACTTTCTAACTTTGATGCTGCTCCAAATCTGTAACTGCTTTTAAAATCGTACCTATTTGACCGCCACACCTATGTAGCTTTCCATGGCTATCACTCCTATATATTTTCATTGGATACTGGTATGCCGCAGGGTTCGAACTTGGCACCGCTCTTATTTATCATTTGTGTAAATTATTTGCTGTAATCCTTAAGCTGTCAAGTTTTAGATGACCTGAAACTCTTTATAGGTTTAAACTCGTTGAGTGACTCCATTTATCTGCAGCAGAATTTTTATAAATTAGTAACGTGGTGTAAAAGAAATAATCTTTATAACAATATTTATAAGTACTGTTCTATGAGATATTCCAGAACTAACAAGTTTTCAACATCGTGAAATATGAATGGGCGTGGACTAAAAACATGCACCGAGATAAATGATTTGGGTATTTTTTTCACAGTTCAGCTAAGTTTCAAAAAACTTATCATAAATATAGCAATGCTTACTTCCAGGATGTTAAGATTATTTTATCAGAATCTGTGCATCGTTTAAAGACATACATCTTATAAAATCATTGTATTTTACTTATGTTATAACCAAACTTGAATATGGATGTCTCATTTGGTATCCATCTTACATGAACCAGAACATTCTACTTGACCGTGTACATCGCAGGTTTTTAAAGTGCCTATCGTTCCAAAAAGATGGCATGTTAATCTAAACTTGCTTCTGAAAAGGATGGTATGGCTTCATTCGCCGCTAGGAGATATGAACACACTGCCAAGTTTCTTTGGAAGTTAATCCATAATAAAGTTAATGCTCTATTTTTATTGTCAAGAATAAACTTCTATGTCCTTAGAATAAATTCCAGACTTAGCAAAATATTTTATATTCCAAGGGCTCGTACTAATTGTTCCCAGCAAGAACCGTGATATGTAGAAATGCGATGGCATGCTTTTTTATTTTTTAATCATGATAAAAAAAGTATATCAATGATCTTATATAATGTGTACATGGTTTAATTTTATTTTTACGTATTATTGTCTTGTAAAAAAAGCTTGTTTCCTGTTGAACAATAAAGAATATTACTCGAAGATACTAATCAAATGGTCTGCTATATTGAAATAAATGATAAAATAGTCTCCATATAATATTTTCAAAGCTAAGAGCCTTTTTAAAGAAAAAAAAAACTAAATTCGTAAAAAAGTCTTAGATGACGCTATGATACCAAAAAATAAAAAGAACTCGTAATGAAAATGAAAGAAAATAAAATAAATCTTAAATACTAATCTACAGATAAAAATCCATAGATAGTGAAATCCAGCATCTGGAATTATAAAACTTAATAGTATTGCTGAGAGAGCAGATGGTTTATTAATTTTTGCAATCTATGGGTAATTCTTCGTCAAATGGTATATGTTAAATTTTCTTATTCAATTTTAGCTTTCAATAAATAAGTTCAGTTGAAGATGAAAGTATAAAAAAATACAGTTTCAGTGGTAGTTTGAAAGAATATATTTATTTCTTTAGAGAAAGTATGCTAAAGATCTAAATATTTAGGAATCAATGTTCGCAGACTCAGTGATTTACAAAACCGCATATTATCGTACCGATTTCTAACACACAATATTTTGAAGCTATTGGCAATTATCATACCATATCTTAGATTAGACAAATTTATTACAAAATAACACTTGATATCCGTAAATCAATACGGATTCAGGAAAAGCTTACACAAGAGGCAATTCATGCACATCCGATATTTACAAAAGACCCAATAATAACAAAATTGCCTTATGCGCTTTTTTATAGATCTTGCGAAGGATTTTGACACAATAAATCATAAATTACTGTTACCAGTTTTAGAGGATTTTGGTATTAGGGAAGTACCTTTAAAAATGTTTCAAAACTACTTAAGCAATAGACAAATTTGCAGAAGAATTAATAATACATTGAGTAACTTTCAAACAACTTACTATGATGTACCACAGGGTACCATATTTCAACCACTACTTTTTATAATTTGTTTAAATGGTTTATACAATAAATAATGGAGAAACTATCAATTATGTAGACGATACATCAATTGATTAAGACGCTTGGATCTGTAATGAACTTAAGCATAAAGCGGAAACTAGCCTATCTGGTGTAAGAACAAATGGTTTCAGTCAAGTTGACAAGAAAGAAGAACCTTGGGGAAATTTTTTTTGGAGCAAAGGACTAGTAAATTGAATTTTGATTTTAAACTAATAAAATTATATGAAAAGGGGTGATACTTATACTGTGATTTTTATGCCAGTTCTAGATAAAGGCCTTCTAGGCATCTAGGAATAATGTTGTTTCCTTTAAGGTTAGAATTTGTGGAACTTGAAGGTAGAATGATGAGAGGAAGTATAGTTGGGCCTTGGAATTGATATTTAATAATGTGGTTAGAAATTAGAAAGTAGATTTATGTTTTTGATTAAATACTAATACATTTTGGAAGATGGATGGATGGATGGATGGGAGAAAAGCTGTGTTTATGGTAGATCTTGTTGGTGGATGCACATTTTTCAAACTTAATTTCTACTTAGATAATAATTAACATTAATAAACATATCTTAAATTTTGATTGCAAATGGAAATACGGAGATCACTACTAAAAAATATTTTGTCTGAAAAATTAAAAATTAAACAGTAATTAACACGTTTGTTCTGGAATTACTGGAATTGCTTAAAATTGCTTAAAAACAGAATTAAATGTTATAAATATATAGAAATACATTTTAAATGAAAAAACGTTCAATTTCCGTCCACTTTTGAAATATAAGAACTGAAAACGAAAATATATGTATAAAATATCCTTTTAAAATAATTTTAGATCATAAAGCATCTATTAAAAAAACTTCTTAAAAATGACTCGATTTCTACAAGTTACATAGAAAATTAATATTTAAAAATAAACAATACCTTTCCTATAAATACTAATATGACAAAAATATTAAATATATACAAGAGAAAAGACCAGTGAAACATAGAGTAAAATGAAATAAGGAAAATAAGAACAGACATATAAGAAGATAAAAGAAATACTGTAAATAATAATAATAGTAATAATCTTTATTTCCGTTAGGTAATACAATACATCATACACCATAAGAAATATCAAAAAATGCAATACAAATACAAATTAAAAGTAAAATACACTAAGTACATAAGCCACATAATAAAAATAAATATCGCACGCAAGAAACTCAGTAATTGAATAACAGGAATGTTGTAGCAAAAAGGATTTCGCTTTCTTATTAATTTATAACTTAAAATTCATGTAATAGGTAATTTATTTTTTATTTTATTTGACATAATTTTAGGTTCCTTTGCCGCCATAAATTAAGAATAAGTAGGAATCAATAAATTAAAAGTTTGTTTAAAATTATGGTTACTCAGTGTTCTACATTTATCAAATTTATCTGAGTTACTGTTAAAATATTTAATTTTTTGAAGAGTTCAGACAGAAAAATTTAAGATGTTGGAAATTTATATTATTTTCTTTTGTTATTATTAATGAGAGCAGAATTTCCCAGCATGAATTCACTTGAGAAAATAATGTATTTTTAAAATATCAATTGTAATAAATTTTCTATTTGTCAAATGACAAAACCATGTTTTGACATTTTGTAGATATACCATCAACATGCGTGTTCCATTTTAAATTAGAGTCAATTTAAAGACCTCATGGAATTACTTTGTTTTAACGACTTTTAGTTTTAAATCATCAAAAGCCAAACCATTACTCTGTTAGCTTTGCATCTCTGATACAACCAACCTGCTTGATTAAACTAATTTCAAGTTATTATTTTCGATCACTGCGGCAAATAATGTAATAAAACTATTAGATATGTATTAGTTAATATCATTTAAAAATAAAATGACTAGCAGTGGACCCAGCGTACTACCCTATTACCTAAAGGGACTCTATTTGCTTCGGATAATAGTGTATCACCAAAAATTTGACCTTTTGAGACTCGCCATCTAAATATTAGGTCAATCAATTAAATTCCTGGCCTCTGATACATTTATCAAATAATTTGTTCAGGTGAAGCTGGTGATTAATTGTGTAAAATTCCCATGTTAGGTCGAAATAGACATATGCGGTTTTATTTCTAGCCTCAATGTTTTTGATAATATAATTATATAAGGGCAAAATGGCGTTAGATGTTAAAAGTTCTCTACTAAAACCTAATTGGTTATTTGTTAAAGAATGATTTTTCATAAACTTTCGATATAACTATTGGGATTATGATTAATATTTTTAGTTACTTATGTAAAGTCCCATCTTGAAAAGAACGATTGATTAAGTAGGTTAAAGGATATATGATACTATGCAAAACATGCAATAATATATATCATCATAACCAGATGATCACTTAATACAAATTGTCTTTATGGTTGTGCTTCTATATTTAATTTTTGTCATATTTTTAGTTAAAGAAACATAGATTCAGTGACGTTGTAGATCATACTGATCTATTATTATATTACCTTGCCATTCATGGAGTTCTTAATTCTTTCCTCGTCAATGATGGACCAGGATGCTTTTAACTTATTATTTAAGTTGAGTAGTACATTATCATAGAGCCTTCCTTCGCAGCTTCTATACTTTGTTTGCGTACATTCCTCATTTGGTGATATCTGTTCAGTAATTTTTTTATCATTTGTATGACAGTTTGTGATGAAATAAATTTTTGCAACCAATAATTTCATTCTATTAATCATGGAAGCTACTACAAATTCTACCACAGCAATCAAAAGAAAACAATTTACTAAAAGGAAAGAGTGGATTACAAGTGGACTAATTACATCTATAAATCGAAGGGACAAAACAAACATGTTTTATTCAAAACAAGTTGAAAATAACTTGAATTCCACCACTAATCTTTGGAATACAGTAAATAAGTTAACAAATAATTCAAAAACTAGCATAAAAATACAATACAGAACGACTTAGAAAATAAAGTTATAACGAACCAAAAACAAATAGCTGAATAATGAGCACTACATTAAAATTGGAAATACAATGGGTAGATATATAAAAACAACAGATGAACAAAGTTACAGAATACAAAATGAGCATTTACTATTTCTCTCACCAGAAACTGAACTTGAGATACAGCAACTTATACAGGAGCTGAAACCAAACAAAACACCGAGATTTGACAATTTAAAAGCAGAAGACCTACAACAAGTGAAGCAGTATATCTCAGCCCCTGAACACATATTATTAATTCTTGTTTTAGCTCCGGCCACTTTCCACAATTATTAATGAAAGAGGTTATTAGACCTTTACATAAAAATGGTTCTAAACGAGAGGTATTAAATTATAAATCAATTGCTGTTATATCTAACTTTAATGAAAAAAAAACGGCAATAGCAGTATTTATAGACTTAGCCAAAGCATTCGATACAGTAAATCGTGAAATTTTACACAACAAAATGGAAATGTATGGAATTAGAGGAGCCACTTTAAACTTATTCAGAAACTACTTAACAAATAGAATACAATGTGTTAAAATAGGAACAAAGTACAGCAGATAACTCTTAGTATAGCAGGGTGTACCACAGGGTTTCATAGTAGGTCCTATCCTGTTCAATATATACATGAATGATCTATTTACAATTCGAACGGAAGGTAGCATAATATTCTTTGCCTATGAGACTGTAATGAGTCAACAAGTTGGAAGCAACTTCATGAAAATGTGGAGAATGACTTAATGCATATATTTCAGTATTTCAGTAAAAATCTTTTAAATAAGTAATTGTGGAGGCTTTTACTTCGTGATACATTTTGATAATTCAAAATAAATAAACAATTAACTTTGTTGGTATTACCTTTTATTTACACTTGTAACTATAGTTTCGACAACTTCAGCTTGTCACTATCAAATCACTGTTGTTTGATAATGACAAGCTGAAATTGTCAAAACTATTGTTACAAGTGTAAAGAAAAAGTAATACCAACAAAAATCTTTTAACTATAAATATACAAAAAACTAAATCCACCTGAAAATTGAGACCGCAGAAACAAATACCAAGTTAAAAAAAAATATAAAATCATTCGTTAAAACTCACTGGTCAGATGTACAATGTTTAAACATACTGTGTTGTATGTATATGCTGAGTTATGTATATATCTTGTTTAAATATTCTGTCTAGGTTCTCATATAATTTAAGACACTACATAAAAATCACATACAAGGATATTTCTATCCTTCCATGATCACTATAACTTTATTGAAATTGTATGTCAATTGTATGTAAATTTAGCGCATATTTATATGTATATATCTCAATAAAGACAACTATTATTATCAAAATATGTGCGTCGCTTAGAGACACAAACATGTTATAACCAAACTTGAATATGGATGTCTCATTTGGTATCCATCTTACATAAACTAGAACATTCCACTTGGCCGTGTACATAGCATATTTTTAAAGTGCCTATTGTTCAGAGAATATGGCATCTATCCGTAACGTGTTGTTCTAAACTTTCTTCTGCAAAGATTTCATTAGCCACTATAAGAAAAGGACAAACTGACAGTTTCTTTGAATTTTGATCCATAATAAAGTTAACGGTCTATTTTTATTGTCAAGAATAAGCTTCCATGTGTCTGGGTTAAATTCTAAACATATAATTACATTTTATATTCAAGGGCCTTGTACTAATTGTCTCCAATTTTTGTGATGTGCAGAAATGCAACGACACGCTACGAAGATATATGTTTTGATCATATATATAATATGTATATCATTGATCATATATAACATTTATATTGTTTAATTTCGTTGTAACATATTATTATCTTGAAAATGGAGTTAGTACTTACTGTTAATTAAATATTTTTTATCAGGTTCGAAATATTATGCAAATTATAATATATGAAACTTTCAGAAAGAAAAATTTTAAGTTTTTCTAGAGAAAATTTAAAACTATAACCACAAAACTATGAGGATTTCAAATGGTATATTAATAAATAATTAAATATTTCTTGAAAAACTAGTAACTATAAATGTAAGCAACACATTTTTTATTATTTATTTTATATTGAAGAATGACGAAATTTAAAAACGTTTAACCCTATCTATCAATTTTAGATTAAATCCGAAGAGTAGTCAGGTAAATTATCAGATATTTGAACTATAAAAAATTAATAGATTTTGAAATAATAAACTTAATCATACTTACGATAGACTAGATGGTTTATTCATTTTTTTCAATCTATACATAATCGTTTGTCAAATAATATTAAACCTACTTACACAGTTTAAGCTTTTAACAAACAAGTTCAGTAGAAGACAAAAGTGTAACTAAATATAGTCTCGATGGTCGTTTAAAAGAATATATTAATTTCTTATTGAAAGTATAAAGATCTTTAAATATAAAGATTTTTAGCTCTAAAGACACGCTTTCAAAAACCTCATCAATTTGTCAAATGGATTATTCATCAATCATCTCTTCTGATAAAGCTAATTTTAAAATTGTTTGTTATGAAATAAATTGTTACCAAAGACGATAAAAAAAAATGTTGTGATTTGTATGAATTTATTAATATGCAGCATTTCGCAAATGTTAATGTTATAAAGATCTTGGTACGATATTCAAATGTTTTATTAGCGGTATTATCTCCAAATTGTTACAAGTTATTGGAAGAATTCGAAAAAAGAACCTGAGGGAAAATTTTCTATCGAGAAAAGAAGAATTTTTATTTTGAGCTTGAGGAATTTATTGCTAATGAACTTCTTACGGATTACATTATATGAGAAAGGATGCAAATAAAGACCGAAAGAAACGAACCAATTCAAAACACATTGAAAGCTGAATTGCATCCGAAGAAAATCTTGGCAATCTGGGGAGATTACAGAGGTATGTTATATTTTGAGCAATTCAGATATGTACTGACAACAACTCACAAAATTGCAATAAAAAAAAGAACCAGAATTGGCAAATCTTTGTTCACTTGGTTGGGAAGTAATGGTACATCCTCTATATAACCATGATCTGGCAACATTGGTTTACCAGATTTTTTTTAAATTTTAAAACATTTACGAATGACGAATACCTTAAATCTCACTTGGCTCAGTTTTTTTTGTTAAAAATTTCCAGTAATTCTATGAGCTCAGAATCAAGTAGATGGCGAAGAGTCATTGAAAAAAATTGTTTGATTTGTGCAAATGCATATACAGAAGTTCAATACTAAAAATTATTTCTTTGAAAAATAAAAAATAAACAAAATAGTAGTTAAAATGTTTGTTTAAATACTGATAATTCTGCTTAAATTTAGAATGAAATATTATTAAAATATACAAATACATTTTGCATTTAAAAAAATAAAGATCAACCCCTAGCGACTATTGAAATACAGGATCTAAAAATTATCTTTTGAACATAAATGAACATGACTCAACGTTTTTTTTCATCACAGGTATAGCATGGGAAGTCATAATTTATGTTCTTATTATATGCAATCATGAGATTAAATCGATTTATTTTTATATATAAAATATGATTCCGGTAAATAAAATAATAAAAACATAAAACTGAATATGAAAACCTTATAAAAATATATTATGAATAAATAATTTTAATAAACGTTTATCATTACTCTAAGATGAAGCAATTACGGAGAGTGAAGAAAAAATTGTATTCATATATTAACAGTGAAATCTGTTTAAACATCCAGGAAAAGAAGAAACAAAATATAAAGAGAAAACAATAGAATATGAAACATATATGCAAAACTAGTAATAGAAGATGTATAAGGAAATAATAAAAGAGCAGCTCTATTGCTACTTTTTCTAACTTCATTTAATTCAGTGCATACCTCCTCTAAGTTTTTCTATACATCCTTATCTGAGAAATCCGTTGACTTAGAAATTATTGTTGACATTCTCACCTGTTGATTGTTCACCCTGCAATAAAAATTATAAATTGTACAAGGGTATATAATTTATATAATAATAATTAACCCGATATCTTTTAACTTTGATTTTACAAATACGCAAACAAAATGATTACTGATATGTATCGATTTTAGCTTTATTTTTTTCTGAACGTTATTATCATTAATACTAGAGATTAGATTGTGAGCCAGAAATTAGCTTAAAGAAGTTTGTCGTCGTTATTATTATGCAATTTTATTAGTTACTTGATAAGACAAACTATTAAATACATTTTTAATTAGATTAATCCCAATAACTAAACAATAATATGCCCAAAAAGTTTAGACTATAATAATGCAAGTATAATAATCATATTTATTATATTTATTTATCGTCGATAAAATATACTTGAAATTAGTAATTAATTAAGGTTTACATCTATCACCATTACAATTAAGTAGTTATATTCCAATAGGAAATGGCATACTTACTCACCGAGAACTAATTATAAGAACGATGCTTATCTTTATGCTTAACTACATGTATTAACCATATACGTTTTAAGTTACCATTTTAATACCTATCTAGTTTCTTACGAGAGTAAGTACACAAAAGTATTAAAGGGCACAATATTTTTTATATTCTTTTTAATATTTACGCACATCGAATTTATTTTTATAATTCTTTAAAATAAGTAAACTCATAAATCTACTATACCCCCTTGGGCATTTACTAACACAAGAGGTTTAATTAGATTTGTAGCCAATTAAAAGCACGCGAATAATTTGCGTGATTAATCGCGGGAGAGAGCAAGAACTTTTTTTATTAAATTCCTCAACAAAACTCTGTCTCGGTTGGATGCCAACGTTGGAGTGACATTCACTAATTAAGCAGAGTCCTTCACAAAAAAAACGGAATAATTTTCAAAGATAAATGATTTATAAAGTTCTACGCATAAAACAATAAATTATTTTTTTTAAGAACTTTAGGTAATAATTTAAAAATAAGAAACATGTAAATCTACAATAATTACTTCCCTGTCTGATAACATGACATATATTGAATGATACAAAAGCAATTTTATTATTATTAATAATGATTATAAAGAGTTAAATCACTAAAGCAATCCTAGTTTGAATATATTTATTTCTATAAAATAAACCTTACAAATTTTTATTTGCGAGAAAAGTTAAAAAAAAATTCTATGTAAGAATTAATATCTCACGTAATATTATCCACGAAAGTAGTTGTTTCATCAGTGACCAGCTTTATATACTTAGACATTTTAAGTAGATTTACAATACGTTTCGAATTCTAAAATTATTAGTTAACTTTCTACAACAATGTAAATGACTTTAATTTATTTTAATACAAATTTAAAGATTTAATCTTATTTGAAATTGATAATTTAGGACTCCTTTAATTTAATACGGTTAAAGTATAAATAAATTTTATAATATGTTAATTCGATTTAATTGTTTCTTTCTTTATTTTTGTATTTACAATTACATTAGCATTAGCCTTTCGAATTTTATATATTGTCATTATTTTTATTTGTAATTATTATATTTTGCATTTTCATTATGAACATATCAATAACATATTAAGAAAGTATAAAAATCTGTTTCACAATCATTAAAATTTTCCTTTAAGCAATCCGAAGTAAGTAATTTATATTTTAGCAACAATTCGCTCAAAATAACATTCGCTAAAATATCCGAATGTAAAATCCCATTATCGCATAACGGATTGTGTTTGAACTCTGTTCGCTCTATGAATGGAATGTTTTATTGTTCCCGGCGCATTCACCAGAAATTCGGTACATTTAAACTCTTTCTGCTCAGGGCCGAATTGAATTATAATTCACAAATTAAGTTTTAAAGGTTATTATTCCGTATAATCATGTTACTGAATATACAAGTTTTAATGCAATAGAAAACTTTATTTTCGCCTGCATTTTTAATTAAATTACCGAACGAGTAAAACTAGTTTTACGAATAAATTTGTATAACGATAAAAGTTAATATAATTACCTGAAATTCAGCTGTTTAAATTAAACTAAAATATTGAAAATGAATGAAGAATAATGTTTGATTGAAAAATGATATTGCAAGCCTTGAGAACTTTATTCCGTAATCGTTAGTTCGCATGAAACCCACAGTATGATTAATAGTCTTCGGGAATCGGAGATGTTAAGGGGGGGAATTACACGTAAATCATCATCGACACGGCCTACGCGAGGGCGAAAACTCCCGCCACCCCGCCGCGCCGCTCCTTCCGCATCCACCCATTCATTCATTAATTAAACAGAGGAAACGGTGTACGAAAATAGCGGGACGTGGGGGGTTCATAATTAGAATGATTAATTGAATTTCCCGTCGGGGGAGGAAGAAATTCGAGCTGCCGGATTTTAATGCCTGCGTGGGGTTATTGTGTTTGTTGCAGTGGCGGCGTCAGTCACCAGCTATCGGCCACCCGACTTCTTTCATCTCCGGAGGGCTCGCGGCATCCCCTGGACGGGCTGGAACACCGGACGTGGACGTGGGGCGATTCGTTTTCGAGTCTGCACAGGGACACCGCCTACACGGAGGTCAGGACGCCCAGGCCCGCCTTTTTCACCTGGGGATGCTTTCGCGGATGCAGGGCGAGGATACACCATAGCTTAGCCAAACGAAAGGTAAAGTCTTTATTTACATAAAATAGTTAGTGAGATTTTTAATGTCAATAGTTATTATATTAATTTCTAAAATAATTCGTAGATATTGAGCCATAAAGTATCATAATATATGATCGTTGTTCTGTAATAAATTCCATGATCATAAATATCACGGTTTTTTTTTCGAGCACTGTTTTATCAGGATATGGTCCGGATCGCACATAAAGGTGGGCCGCCCTCGTGAAATAAATTACATTTGTGCATCACCCAGAAGGATCATGCTCCCGTGTAATTTATTCTCCAGAAGAACACGAATGTAAATCGTAGCACAGTATCGCCACTCGCTGCAAGTTTTAATGAAAACGCTTACACTACAAAAACATTAAATAAAAATGCATGCATAATTTCGAGATGCGAAAACTCTCCGTTTAATTCCGCAAAAATGACATCGTTATATAAAAGAAGGCAATTTGTAAACGAAAAGATGTAAAAAGTTTTGCAAATAATAAAATACTATATCATAAACGCTGCATTAAAAAAAATTGTATTGTCATAAAAACTATAAACATAATAAAATACTATATCATAAATGGTGCATTAATGAATAATAAAAAAAAACATTGATTTTATATCAGATTTTCTTGTAGATGCTATATTTCTTTATTGTTGGTGGTGTGATATTACAACGTCAATTTAAATAAGAGTCCTCAGTAACACTAATACCTAGTTAACAAGAAATTCCAAAATAGAATGCAGCCTAAATAATTTAGATGACAAAAATGAAACTTTTATTATATTATTTGATTTAAAAAAGGCATTTGATACTATTAATATAAACTACTTGCATATCAAATTATTTAAATTAGGATTTCGTGGCTTCATAAATGAATGGATTGTGTCTTATTTGAGCAATAGGAAATATTTTGTAAAATACAAAGATGCATTCTCACACCAATACACAATTAATACAGGAACCCCTCAAGGAAGTAATCTTGGCCCACTAATATTTCTCCTTTTCGTCAATGATCTGCCTGATTATATTGTTGATGGAGAAGTATTTATGTATGCAGATGATACTGCCGTTGTAGTGTCCGACAAATCATTACAGGGGGCTAAAGACAAAGTATCTAAAGTTATGGATCAATTTCAAGAATGGTGTCAAAAAAATAATCTAATTGTAAATGTTCAAAAAACGGAAATATTACATATATCAAATATACATAACAAGACTGAAACAACATGCTTTACATTTGATAATAAGATAATACAGACCAACGAATGGACAAACTATTTAGGGATAATTATAGATCAACATCTACGATGGACAAAACATATAGATAATGTCTGTGCAAAAATTAATAAATCATATTATTTGATATCGCGTCTGAAAAATCAATTTAATATAAATTCTCTTATTAACATTTATTACGCAATCGTTTATTCACATCTTAGTTATAATATAACAGTATGGGGTCTGTCTACTGAATTAAGTCGATTATTTATATCGCAAAAAAGAATTATAAGACTAATGTTTAATTTACACTATACAGAGACATGTAAAAATAAATTTATTGAATACAAATTATTAACTTTGCCATGTATATATATTTTGAAGACACTATATCTCATTCATTGTAACAGGGAAAAGTTTAAAAAACACAGCAATGTCCATGATTACCCAACTCGAAATAACTATAAAATTGTCGAATACAAATGTAAGCATACCTGTGTCAAAAAATCTTCTCATAATTCCGGAATTAACTTATATAATAAACTCCCTTATGAAATGACATCGTTATCGAATAAAAAATTCAAATCAATATTAAAAACATTTCTCTCCCAACATGCCTTTTACGATATTAATGAATTTATTAATTGCGTTCAAAATTTAAAAGCATTAAGTTGAATAATTAGCTATAATTTTAATTATGTGTATATGTTATTAGTTAATTATAATATTTTTTACTACTATATGTAATCATTGTAAAATTATTATTAGTTATGATGTATTGACTTGTCTTATATTGTTGTAAACAATGAGAAAGACCAATAAATTCTTATCTTATCTTATCTTATATATCTCACCATAAAAACAGAATTAACATTATTTCAGAGTTCAAATTTAACCGAAGATGGATTTTTCAAATTTTTCGACTGTTTTTTGCAAAATCAAAAGACACCTTCTTCCAAAAACGTAAATATGACCAGATCTTTCATTCCTTCAAGTGCTCTTCTATTTACTGATCTTTGCCTTGTTATTTAATAATAGCTTCAAAGGTTTCGATCTATAATTAGCCTACTTTAGTTTTTGTTTAATTTCATTCATCCAATAATTAATTTCTTCCCGTACCTTATATTCCTATGAAGCAATTTCTCTTACAAAGTTTAAGAAATTCTTTCGAGGGATTTTTTTCTTTTCCATTCTATTTTTCGGAAATTTTTTTCTAGGAATTTTCTCTTCCAAATTAATAGAATTTTCCAACATTTTCACTTCTAAGTTTCTACAAAGGAAATTTTGTATTTTTCGTTTATTCCTTTTTCAAACGTCTTATGAATTCCACTTGCAAAATATCAAATTTGATATCAAATTTACAAATTATAGGCAGATAATAGACACTTCGACTTTCAAAAAGTTATTCTGTTTTTGCCAAACCAATAATTAGATAATTATGTCTTTGCAAAAATGTTGATTATGATCAGATCTTCTATTCCTTATAGGCTATCTACAATTTTCTAAACGTAGCCTTGTCATCTAATAGCATTATTGACAATTTTGATCTCTAATTCAAATAACTTCAATTGTCAAAAAAGTATCAATGCCTGCTGTATTCTTTTATTCTTCAATTAGTCATAAACACCTATATAGCTAATATTTACAAGATATTTCTAGTGGAATTAGGATGTAGATGTTAAATTAAATGAGCTATATCTGCTTGAAGTTGTTCTAGACTTTTATAAGATGATTTACAGCAATTTTACCTTGATAAAGTAATCACAGATTGTATTTAAGAATAAAATCTTCTAAACATCCTCACATAGTTTTAAAGATAATGCTGTAATTTTTTATTCTGTCCATCAATTTACTGAATCAAAATGGATTCAAGAATATTGACTGTCAAAATGAGTTATTTTCATTCCGTCAATAAAATAAGTTTTTACATTTAATTAATTTAAACCATTCATTATTTTTTTATTATTTATTTATTTATTTATTGTTTGCTTTGTTTCTCTTCATAAGTTAATCAAAAATACATACCATTATAAATAATATAACTAAAATTTTAATTGAACCGCTATAAAGTAACTTTCTAACAATTCTCTTCTAAATTGAAAAAATGTTCTTCTAAGCTTCTAGAATTTTTTTCTTGTCTACTTTAAAAAAAAATAAAAATTCTTCATGAATTCCTCTTCTAAATTATAAGTAGACTATCGACATTTTTAAATTTTTCGACTGTTGGCGAAATATTCTTCCAACAACGTTGAATATAGCCAGATTTTTCAGATTTCCAATACTCTACTTTCTTCTTATTTGTCAAAGTCATAACCTGAAAATTATTTTCCATTCTTCTAGTAATTCTAGTCATTTTTCTTCTAAATTTCATAAGTTTTCTTCGAGGCATATAAAAATGTCTAGTTTTCGAAAACTTTCTAGCAAATTCTCTTTTAAATTGCAATAATGTTCTTTTAAACTTGTTTCTCAATAATTTCTTTCGAAACAATCAGTAATTTAAAATATCCATAAACTCCTTTTCCAAATTTCTACAAATTTTTAATGAATTTCTTTTCTAAATTTGTAAAATTCTTAATGAATTCATCTTCTAAATAAAAAACCCTCTTCTTACAACGATGTTGAATCTTTCACAATCACGACATTCAACAATCTCCTTGTCTTTTAACGGTTATACCCTGCCTAATGATTTTAAGTTCTTTTATTCCTTCTAGACTAACCTATATTTGTTTCGCCTTGTAATCTTACAGTAGTTTTGGCATGGACGACCTCTAATTCGACTAATTGAGTTTTGTCAAATAAGTATAAATGCCTTTTATCTTCCTTCATCCTTCATCCAGTCTAAAAGAAACGCAAAGCTAATATTGCCCTCACTGGAACTAAGATAAACTATTCAACTATATCTGCCTAATATTTCACTAAACTTTAATCGGGAGAAACTGCACTGCGTAGTTGAGTGCATTGAAATCGTAATTCTATAAATTCGTTGTATTCTAGCTATACAAGTAGTGAATTTTATTTATTCTTTGCGTATTCCTGTGTTTATAAAGAAGAGGATCAGCGGATTCGAGTGGAAGATCACTCATACGAGTAAACTCTGTCTTTCTATTTGCAATTATTTATATATATTACTTGCTTAATTGTATATTTTTTATATAATCCATGAGAATTAAGGATTACATGAATAAATAAATCACATTATTCACAGCGATTTTACCTTAATTAGGTGATCATATTCCATTTTATTTTAAGAACAGAATTCTCGAGATAATACTATAACATTTTTTTCTGCACCCGATCCACTTGCTGATGTAGTAGCTTCAACAAATTGCCTAAGAAAGTTTGTCCAAAAATATAAGGTTTTTAAAGTAAGCAACGTTTCAAAATATTTCAAAGAAGCTAGGCAATTTTATAACAATCTTAGTATTACATCTGATAATAAGACAAATTATATGTTTCTTCTCTTCTTGTTTTCTTCATTGGTTATCGACCGGTGGTTAACAATCTTATTTTTACATGAAAGCCTATAATTTTCCAGATAACTGCCGCCCTTATTGAGACATTAATCATATCGAACAACAAGCTTTTGTACAGTGTTTTAAAAGTCTGCAGCCTGATTTGACAGCCACTGATTAATTGTTGTTTTTAGGGTATCATCATCATCATGTCGCTTACCTCCGAGATGCTACTTCGAATTCAGAAACAGGTGATAGTTACTAGGTGCTAGATCTGAACTATATGGCCCATGATCAAGTTGCTCCCAATCAAATGATGCGACGAGACCTTGAATTTGATTGGCTGTTTGCAGCCGGATATTGACGTAAATTACAAGGATTTCTCTCCTAATACCGAGCCTTTTGTTCTGGATTCTTCGAAGCAATTTTCTTGATGTCTCAGAATTATTACTTTCATAAATTATTGTTGCACCACACCTTTGTTGAAATTGTCTTTTTGAATTTTACTTTTTTTGGTGATGTTGAATGCCGCCGTTCCATGAATTGCTGCTTTGATTTAGAAGTAATGTAGACCACCTAAGTTTCTTTGCTTATGTCATCATCATGTTGCTTAACTCCGGGATGCTTCTTCGAATTTAGAAAGAGGTAGTAGTTACTGGGTGCTATATCTGAACTGGATATTGAGGAAAATTATAAAGCTTTTTCTACTAATGCCGAGCCTTTGGTTCTGGATTCCTCGAAGCAATTTTCGTTATGTCTCACAATTATTATTTTCAGAATTTATTGTTTCACTGCGAGAAAAAAAGTCAAGAAGCACCACACCTTTGTTGAAATTGTCTGTTTGAATTTTACTTTTTTTTGGTGATGTTGAATGCCCCCGTTCCATGAATTTCTGCTTTGAATTAGGAGTAATGTAGACCACCTACGTTTCTTCGCTTGTGGCAATTTAGTTAAAAATTCATTACCATCGGCGGCATAATGCTCAAAGAATGTCAAAGCGCAGTGCACTACAAAATTTCCAGAGTTTTTTAAAGGAGTCTACAAATTTCCATTTTTTTATTTTCCTTCTAATTTTGGAAAATTTTTAGGAAATTCTCTTTGAAATTTCGCAATTTCTAAATTTTCTAAAAAAATTCCATGGATTCCTCTTCCAAATTACAACATTTTTTCTATGAATTCCTTTTTTATATTTCTAAATTTCTTTATGAATTTTATCTCCAAGTTATAAGCCGATATTTTTAAGTTTTACGACTGTTTTTGGTTTTATTTGTTTTGCAATTTTTAAAAAAAAATCTTCTATTCTTTCTAGGCAATCCTTTACTTTCTGAACTTTTCATTCTCATTCACCAGTAGTTTTGGAGATTTAGATCTACAACTAATTTAATGTGTTGTAATTAAAATGAAAAACTGTAATTAAAAACCTCGCTCATGATTTACTGAGGGTGGAATAGAGGCCATACACCCACTCTACATATATTTAGTTAATTTCAATCAATGCATCTCTATTTGTTTCCAAGATATACTGCAGAGTTTGT
This sequence comes from Ontholestes murinus, assembly GCA_963969525.1. Taxonomy (NCBI): domain Eukaryota; kingdom Metazoa; phylum Arthropoda; class Insecta; order Coleoptera; family Staphylinidae; genus Ontholestes; species Ontholestes murinus. The sequence goes on from OZ018396.1 coordinate 18,222,835, forward strand.
ATTAATGGGTTTAAAGAATTTTTAAGTGCTGTACCTGTAGTTTGAATGTTTATGTATGGTAAGTTGGTAGCCACTATCCTACCCTTCAATTTTTATATCACAAACAATTATTTTCTTAATAGAAAATTGTTAAGGAGAGAATAATTAAGTAATTAATTAAACGAACATTTTATTTTCTAAATCACTCGATATTCAATTAAGTATTGGGTGTGTTATATAGATTGGAGAGTAGTTTTGACATTTACAAGTATTTTCAAGCAGTGCTGTACTTAAAACTTAAATGTATACAAAGGGTGGGTGGGTGGCTACTATCCAACCCTGCAATTATCGCAGCACAAACGGAGATTTCTCATAAAAAAATTTGCAAAGGAAAATGTCCCAGGAGTTAATTCAACGTTCACATTTTTCTTAACCAATAATTATTCACTAATATATAGGGTGTTTTATAAAACTTTCAGGGTGAAATAGAGGGCATACATATATGTTTTTAACATTAGTCAATCCCTCTATTTGTTTCCAAGGAAAACTGTAAAGTGTGTTGATTGTTTAAGAAAAATAAAGCAGGGTTGTACTTAAAGTTTAAATAAATATGTAGGGCAGGTGGGTGGCCACTACAAACAATTGCTTTCCCAATAGAATTTTATTAAAAAAAGAATAATTACGTAATTAATTAAACAAATATTTTATTATCAATCAATTGTTATTCAATAAAATATCAAGCGTGTTATATAGATTAGAGGGTAGGATAGAGGCCACCCACACACCCTACATATAAATTTTTAACATTAGTTACTCCCTCTAATTTGTTTAAAAGAATAACTGCCCAGTTTGTGATGATGATTTTAAGAAATTTTAAAACAGTGTTATACTTGTAGTTTTAATGTGTATGTAGGGTGGGTGAGTGTCCACTATTCCACCCTTAAATTACTATATTACAAACAATTATTGTCTCAATAGGAAATTGTTAAGTAAAGAATAATTAAGTAGTTAAATAAACAAACACTCTCTTATCAATCAATCGTTATTACATTAATTATTTGGTGCCTTGCATAAATTGAAGGGTGGGATAGAGGCCACCCACCCACCCTACATATATTTCGTAAATTTCAATTACTGACTCTCTATTCGTTTCCAAGAAATTACACAGAGGTTTGTTTATTGGGGTTTTTAAGAATTTTAATAGTGTTGTGGTCGTAGTTTAAGTGTATACGTATGTTGTGGGTGTCCACTATACCACCCTTCAATTACTATATTGCAAACATTGACTTCTCAATAAGAAACTAGTTAATTAATTAATTAAACACTTTCTTATAAATCACTGGATATTCAATAAAGGATTAGGTGTGTTATATAAATTGGAGTGTGGGGTAGACGCTAACCGTCCACCCTGTATATATTTTTTTAATTTTAATCGCCCACTGCCTATTTGTTTTCGAGAAAAATTGCAAAGTTTGTGTTGACGATTTTCATGAATTTTAAAACAGTGTTATACCTGTAGCTTTAATGTATATGTAGGGTGGATGGGTGCCACTATTCTACCTTCCTATTATTATATTACAAGCAGTGGATTTTTCAATAAGTAATTGTTAAGGAGAGACCAATTACCTAATTAATTAAACAAATACTTTCTTTTATAAATCACTGGATATTCAATGAAGTATTAGGTGTGTTATATAGATTGAAGGGTAGGTTAGATAACACCCACCCACCCTGTATATATTTTTAACTCCTTCTCAATTCGATTTCAAGAAAATTTGCAGAGTGAGTGTTGATGGTTTTAACGAAGTTTTAATGTATATGAAGGATGGATAGTGGCCACTATTTCAACCTCCAATTACAATATCACAAACTACATGTTTTTAATAGAAAATTTATAAATAATTAGATAATTTGTAAACAAACACTTTCTTATCAATTACTGATTATTTCTATAAAGAATTGGGTGTGCTATATAAACTGGATGAATAGAGGCCACCCACCCACCCTACATATATTTTTTAACGTTACTCACTACCTCTCTATTAATTTCTAAGAAAAACTGCAGAAGACTTCGTGTTGATGGTTTTAAAGAATTTTAAAGCAACGGTGTACCTAAAGTTTAAATGCATATGTAGGGTAAGTGGATGGCCACTATCCCTTTCCCCAATTACAATATCACAAACAATATTTTTTTCAATAAAAGTTGTAAAGGAGAGGATTTGTTTGTTTTGAAAGTGACCTAAGTTCATTTATGTTTAAATTGAGATATTTAAAAGTTTGCATTTCAATAATATTAAAAATATACGTATAGTAAAGCAATGTTCCACACTGCTTAAACGTATCTAAGAGCGTTAAATTTACAATCCCTTTTAAAATAATAGCAAAAAATTAAATGAATAATATTTGTTTTCTTACCACAAATGGATTTAAGCCACCTTCATAGTTAACACCTATATATGTTAGAAAATTTGAAGGAGCTCAAGTCCATTTGACATATTTTAAATTGCTTCAAATTGAAAAAAAACCTCAATTTAATTAATATATCAAACCACTTTAAAAACACAATTTATGCTATTCAAGAAATGTTCTAACTGTATAAATTACATAAAAATTTACTGTTCATTTACATGTTGTGTATGCCGGAGGAATTTAAAGAAGTCATGGTATTCGGGTGGTATATATCGAAGTAAGTCCATCATGTCCTTGTACTTCGATGACGTAATTATAAAGTGGTGTCAATATAATATTTTCAAACTTTCTTGGTCTACCCCGACGTGGTAATAAATCTAGGATTTTAAACTCTGCATTCTCATCTGTTGATATTTTATAGAACATTTTATATGGTCCATTTCTTAAAAAAACGCATCCAGCATATTTGTAACCAATTTATTGCTTCTCTGTTAAAATTCTTCAATCTTTTAAAAACCACGTCATCCAATAATCTTTTTGATTTGAAATCCTCTTGTTTCATTTCATTTAGAATAAAGTTATTACCTTTCCGGCACTTTTTTATAACATTATAATAATCTTGAGGGACAAACAGTAAATTATTTTTCTTTAATGACATTTCTACGACGCCAAAATCTCTATCATTCGGTAAAAACGAATGTCCTGATATTAGGAATTTATGATCTACAATTATGTTCAACAGTTTGGACAATTTTTAGCTATATTAAGTCTACTTTAATGTTCCTATTTTGTCCTGCACACATGTCACTGTAAGTTATAATATGTTTTTGACTTCTTAGATTTTGAAGATGTTCCAAGATGCATGAAGCTATTTCTTGTGAACCTCTAGATGCAATAGTTTCATCCCAAACGTACATGTGAACATTATCGTCATAAAAATTGTGAATTCCCAAATTTAGAACGTACATATTACGTTTATAGTATACTACTGAAGTTGTCAACTTTGGGTTAGGTAATGCTTTTTGCAAGTCGTAAGAAAATGCGAAATAATAATCTGGATTACGTAATGCTAGTTCTTGATCTTGTTTTAATGATCTCCTTGCTGATTCTGCTAGTATTAAATGCACATCATGTTCTTCCATAAGTTTATTTTTTTCATCATCATCATCCGATGCTTTAATTTTAATATTTAATAGATCGCGTTTTTGGCATGTATCTTTGCGGGGTTGGTGGGAATGTAAATTAAAATCCTTTTTAAATATTTTTCTGTAAGTCCACTCTTTAACTGCTTTTCTATTATTTTCTTTGCAATGAAGCTCGTATAAATTAAACTTTTTTTATGGTTAGGTCAGGATGTAAATATTTTCTATTAGGGTTATGAGATCTGATATAATGGGATTCAAATTTAAAAAAACTATTAATATGGTTTTGAACATCCTTTTTCTCTTCGTCAGAAATTCTTCTCGATGATCCAGCGTAAATCATTTCCTACATTTGCAGAGTTTAATACACGTTTTAATCGTCTTTCAGATATATTAAAGGTCCAAAAAGATATTTTTACAGACGGAAACTTTATTTATTTAATTTAAAAAATACCGAAAACTATAATTTCTTGGCGAACTTTTTCCGTTTTTTGGACGTCTTCGTTTGACAACATAGCGCTCGGTAGCTTCGTATAGCAGTACATTTTGCTTATAAAAATCTCCCAAATTCCAAAACTTCTCAAAAGTATTATTTCTTTCTTTTTCTTCATAATTTTTTATACAAACTTTTCGATAAAGGCAATTTTTATTTTGAAACACTTTTGCAGGTATAATGTTTCCAATTTGAGTATAGTATTTTTCCCAGTATTTCGCTTAATTTTTCGCAATATTTGAATATAGGTATCTCACCTGTATCTTCATCTTCAGATGATGAATATTGATCTAAAATTCTCCTTCACTTTCGATTCTGGTTAAAATCATTAATTTCGAATTCGTCTTCACTCTCGGAATTCAAGAGTCTTGTACTTTTATTCATCCCCAAAAGTGTAATAATTTCTATAAAAATATTTTATCTTAAAATTCAATTGTAAGTCTGTATTAAGTGATTATTTTCACTGCAATAATTAAACATAATTAATACTAATTAAATAAAATTACCTTTATCGCTGCCTTTGTAAATTTGAAGATACGCACTTTCGGATATTATTACTAATTAAGTGGTCACTTTTAAAATAATGTTTTTTAATAAATAATTGTCTGTGAAAATCTATGTGTTAATAATTATCATATACTTTAAATATGCTTAATCGCAAATTGTTATTTATGACAGATAACCTCAAATAATTCACTGAATTCAACTGAAAAAAATTGAAAAATGGATTTCGGCCACTTTCAAAATAAACGGCTCAATTAGTATTTAATTAAACAAACACTTTCTTTTATAAATCACTGGATATCCAATAATGCATTAGGGGTGTTATATAGATTGGAGGGTAGGATAATGGACACCCACCCATCCTACAAATAAATATTTTTTTAATTTCAATCGCTCACACTTTATTTGTTTCTAAGAACAACTGTAGAATTTTTCTTGACTATTCCACGCCTATTGCATGTAGCCAATGAAAATGAGGCATGTGATATTTTTTAGCCAATCACGTCAATTTATAAGTGAATAAACACCAAGTTGCTGTTTATTCACCTGAATAACCTGAAGTTAGCTATTTCCCGACAAATGAATTGAATTAGCCTTGATAAAAAAGCGAAAAACGTTGTTTCTACATATGTCAGTTGCAAGTAGGTTATAAAATCAAAAGGTTTGGTAACACTTCATCATCCATAATAAATGCGACGGTGGCAAGTTCTGCACCAAAAAATCAAACTTAAACGAGATCGTGTGTTTGGAAACATTTGAAGAAATCTGCGCCGATAAAAACTACCAGTTGTTAGCAAAACTTTAATGGAAACTCTTGCCGCGATTATGATGGCTGGGCGTATAATATAAAGAAGGTAAATGCAAATGATTATATTAATGGCATCTATGATGCGGAATTATTCCCTGTCCACTATTCTGTATTTCGTGCCGACAGAATAAGAAGAAGGGGTGGTGGATGCCTTATTGCAGTTAATTTAAAATTTCGTCCCGAAAAAATTGAATTATCTGAAATAGATAATGTTGAAATTATAGCTGTTAAAATAAAAATTAATGATAGAAATGTCATATTTGTTTGTCTTTACATTCCACCAAATTCTATTCTTGAAGTTTACGAAAAAGTTTTTGAGGAATTGGAAATAAATATTAATCTGGCCCATCCTACTATAATTGGCGGCGATTTCAACCAACCAAACTTCTTCCAACAAAAACTGCGTAATATACAATCATATCGTCAATCTGCATCCATATCGAATTTTATTAATTATAATAGATTACTTCAATCAAATTCTATACTCAACTTTCAATCGAAAATGCTTGATTTAATTATTAACACAAATAACTTAGAATGTGATGTCCTTGAAGCCTTAGATCCTATTTCAAAGGTAGATATTTATCATCCACCCCTCTGTATTATTATTGTATTGACATCTACAAGTTCACCTACGTTTAAGAGTCACATAGACGAAAACGTATATAACTTCAGAAAGGCAAACTTGGTGAAACTATACGATCAACTGTTTAATTGTGATTGGGGAGATATACTCAATTGTTCTGAACCCTCAGAAGCGTGCACTGTATTTTACACGAAACTAAAGGAAATTTTTGCAACTTGTGTCCCTATTAAAAACAACATGTCGCCAGAGCTAAATATCCTGTATGGTATAGTGCAAACTTAATCAGGTTAATTAAATTAAAAAGTAAATATTTAAAACTTTATAACCAGAGAAAGTTATTGTGCTATAAATTAAGAGTAGTCGACTTACGCAGCAAAGTTAAAAGTGGAATCAAGCATGATTACAATGTTTACTTAAAACTTCAAGAAAGCAATATTAAAAGAGATCCTACAAAGTTTTGGTCCTTCATTAGAAGTAAAAATTCAGCGACACGTATACCAGGCATTATGAATTGGAACAATCAGGTCATGAATTCGGAACAAGAAATTGTTAATGGCTTTGCAAACTTTTTTAAAAGTGTCTACAAGAAAAAAACACATCAAAATATGGTTCCCCATTCCTCAGGATGTCTGAAGACACTATTATCTATTAATCATATTTCGGAAGAAGATATCATCGTCTCAGGAAAGAAGCTTAAAGCGTGCTTTACGTCTGGTCCAGATGGCATCCCGTCCTTTATTGTTAAAGATTGTATATTATGTTTTGTAAAACCTTTGCAGCATATTTTTATTCTTATACTTAGTACTTCTGTCTTTCCTGGGATTTGGGAAAAAGCGAAGATATCGCCAATTTTTAAGTCTGGCAATAAAAACTGTGTAACAGATTATCGTCCAATCTCAGTTCTAAATAATTTTGCGAAAGTTTTTGAAGCAATATTGTCCAAATTAATCTCTTGTCATATATCAAAATATATCAACCAGAATCAACACGGTTTCATGCCTCAACGATCTACAGCAACAAATTTACTTAATTTCACACAATTTACTGCTGAGGTCTTGGACCGTCGTGGGCAGGTTGATGTAATTTATTTAGATTTTCAAAAGGCATTTGACAGTATTAACCATAATATTGCTATTCAAAAGCTTTCGAAGTTTGGGTTTTCTACAGCGCTATGTCAACTTCTTAAATCCTATTTAGATGATAGGTCACAGTATGTCGAATTTAATGGTGTCAAATCTTTCGAATTTATGCCTACAAGCGAAATACCACAAGGCTCAAACTTAGGACCTCTTATATTTATTTGTTTTATTAATGATCTTGCTGATACTGTAAAAAATCATATTTTGCTCTATGCGGATGATGTGAAAGTTTACCGAGAAATAACTGATCTTAATGATTGTCAAAATCTATCAGATGATCTTAACTCAATTCATCACTGGTGTCTGACAAACGAGTTAGACTTAAATATGAAAAAATGCCTAGTTCTTTCATTTACCAAGAAACTATCCACAATCAATTTTGAGTATAAGATAGATTCCAAAAATTTGCTATATTGCGATAATTTTAAAGATCTAGGAGTTATGTTTGATAAAACGCTCTCTTTTCGTAATCATATATCTGAAATATGTAGTGCTTCTTTCAAAACATTGGGTTTTATTGTACGAAACTCGCGCGACTTTAACAATATTGATACCATAAAAACATTGTTCTTTGCACTTGTTCGGTCTAAACTCGAATACTGCTGCTTGATTTGGTCCCCGCACTGTGGTGCACACATTTTAGACTTAGAAAATATTCAGCGTAAGCTTTTGAAATTCGTTTTCTTTTGTGTACACAAAAGATATCCATATCAAAATTATGAATATTGTAAACTATTAGATGAATTTAAAATAAACTCACTAGAAAACCGTAGAGCATATCTAGCAGCTGCATTTATATATAAGTTGACTACAAACTTGATTGACGACCCAAATTTAGTTAGCCGTTTGCCCTTTTTCATTCCTAGACTTTCCGCTCGTTTTATTAGCACGTTTTCACTGCCGGTTTCTAATACCAATACATTGTACCATTCCTCTTTTTTTCGTATGCTGAGAATAATGAACGATCTTAATATCGATATATTTAATTGTACTCTGGGTCAAATACGAAATGAACTACTTTCATATTAATTTCTACATTATTTTCAGCATTATATATTCTATCTTGCATGTCTATTTAATGTAACTTTAATATTTTCCAATGTAAAGCTTCGGTTCTTTATTTCGCTCTATGTTTAATTTAGGTTTTCATTATTACGTATTGTTTATTATTATTTTTTTACTTTATATCAATTATATGTATATATTCTAATATTTCTCTGTTATTGGATAGTATTTTTTGTTGAGAAATAAATCATTATTATTATTATTATAAGGGAGGTGTTATTTAATCAATGTCGAATTTTTCGACCAAAATACTGCAGGAGATATATCATACAAATTTTAATATAAACATTGAACCATTCACCGATATTCGTTTCAAGTCGTGGAATAGTCTTTCCAAATACCATTCGTGATGATAATTAAATCGGAATAAATTTTGTTTTTAGCGCATTCAAGTTTGTTGCTTAATCGCGATTTTTATTCGAGCAGCTGATAGAAAAAATCACTCGCCTGGCGGCTCGTGATTTTTTCGTGACAGTTGCTCTCATTAAAATTGCTAAGCAACAAACTTTCATGCAAAAACAAAATTTATTCGAGTAAATTTCCATCACTTATGGTATTACTTGTGATAGTTTTAAAGAGTTTAAAAAAAGTTTAAATGTATATATAGAGTGTTTGCGTGGCCACTATCCCACTTTCCAATTACTATATTTCAAACCATTGTTTTCTAGATAAGAAATGGTTAAGGGAATAATTATTAGGTAATGAATTAAGCAAACACGTTTTTATCAATCAGTGATTATTCTAATAAAGTATCGAGTGTGTAATATTAATTGGAGGATGGGATAGAGACCACTCACCCGCCATACATGTATTTTTTACTTTACTAAGACATTCTACATTAATTTCCAAAATAAAAGAATCCGAATTTGCGTTGGTGTTTTAAAGAACTTTAAAGCAGTGTTGTAGTGTTAGTTTAAATGTATATGTAGGGTGGGTGGGTAGCCACTATCCCACCCTCCAAATATCGCAACACAAACAGAGTTTTTTCATAAAAAAAAATTGCAGAGGAAAATATCTGAAGAATTAATTAAGCGCTCACTTTCTTATTGAACAATAATGATTCAGTAAATAGTCGGGTATGATATAAAAATTGGAGGGTAGAATAGAGGCCACCCATCCACTCTACATATATTTAATTTTAACAGCCCACTCTCTACAAGCTGAAAAGCATTTGATGAACATAAACCGGAAGTGGATGTTAACTCGAGGCGTTTCTTGGCATTTTTAAAATTTGAAAAATTAACTTGCGAGAAAAAAGTTGGAAATTAATAATTAAAAATGTATACCTATTGCTAATATACTATAGGAGTTAGATGAAATTTATGTAACAAGTAATTGTGAAGAATCCAAATTTGAGCAAATTAAAAATAACCATTTTGCGTAAAGCTAATAGTTTTCGAGAAAAATATAGGGAAAGTATTATGATGGCCACATCACCATTTGTATTAATGTGGACGAGGAAGATGAACGTCCGACCAATAAAGAACTCCACAGGGGAAAGAGCGAAGATTTAGATACGCGGAAATCGAAACATGATTACTTCAGTGTATGAAATCATGATCGTCAAAAAGCAGAATCCCAGGAGGAAGTTAAAGCGTTATCCAGAGTTAGATCTGAATCAGGACGCGTATGAAGACTACAAAATACCTAGGAAGGAAAATGTTGCTCCGCACCGAAAACAACGTTCGTTTTCTATTACGTTTATAGAATTGTTTTAAGAATTTCTATTCTTTGGTACCAACAAATTTTCTAAAAGTGTCCTAATTTTAACAAAAGTTTTATAAACTCCTTTCTCAAATTTCTAAAATTCTTAATGAATTCTTCTAAAGTATAATGAAATATGAATTAATGACTTCTAATTCACTATTAATGTTATTCCTATGCAAATCTTGCACTTCTAACTGTACTTTTAAATCTATTACCCTAATATTCTTTGTCATTTTTAATTCCCTTAACAGCATTTTTTGGTAAACTCGACACGGCGAATTTTCTTCTCAGATTTGAAGCATTTCATTAAATGGTAACATATTAAATTCTAGTTTTTTAAATATATTAAATAAAATAGAATAAAATAAATAATAAACCAAATAAATGATTTGTGATGGAACAAATTACGCAATTGTCGACGTTTTCTTGTTTGTTAAAGTAATAGCCTGTATCAATTTAAGACCTTCTATTTTTTAAGCGATTCTCTGTTTTCTGAACTTAGCATTATCATCTAATTGTAGTTTCGGCGGTTTCAATCTCTAATTCGAATAATTTCAGGATCAATATCTGCACTGTTTCTTTTTTCTTCAGTCAGTCTAAAAACCTCTGCACAGCTAATATTTTTGAGGTATTTTCAGTGTTAATCAGGATAAATTAGCTGTATATATTTAAAATTTGATAGTTGAAGAATATTAAGAGAGTGGCTGATAGAAAATGGGGCTAGGGTAAACATACTGAGAAGATTGGGACGGTAAAAGGAGAAAGAGGGATAAAAAAGTATAGAAGTTGTATTAAGGCTTATATTGTATTATGAATTATATTTAAATGCCAAATAAAGGTTTTGTTTTATTTGGGGATATTTGGGAATCTGCAAAATATTAATTTTATATTCAATGAGTAATAGAAATATTGCTGAAAACTTTTTATAACTCCTCAATTTGTTGATGCAGTAGCTTGAAGCTGAAAAAATTGTTTCAAAAATATTGACCGTTAAAATAAGGTGGTATATTTTTAATCCGTGAACAGAATAAGCAACTTCTTGGTTAATAAATAAGGCGTTAAGATGTTGAAAATCCATATTCATTTGTATATTAAACTTATTAAATAATCAGATTTTCAAAAATGTGTGTTTATTTTCTCTACAATTCTTTACAATTGTAAACTTTCATTTACTTAAAGAAGCAATAAATTTGCGAAATAATTGTAAATATTTTGTCTTATATGGTATATAAAAATTGTATTTTCATTTCTTAGAACAATTAAACCTTATAAACTGTTTTGAATTGTTATAAGAAACTAATTTAAGTAAAGTATTACATAAAAATAACTAATACAGATAAAAATTACATTATGTACATTATTTAATTTTACAATCTCACTAAAAACGTTACTAAAATTAAGTTTTTATATTTTATCATTATTACATTCTACAATCAAAAACTGAAAGTAGCGAGAGCGCATTTTCCTTTGTACGAGTAATTGTATTTTTGATGATAACTTGAAGATTGAAGTTATAAATTAAAGTCTTTAGCATTTTTATGCAGACGTATAATGCGTTTATTCTTAAGCGGCGCCTCTAGTGGCGAATTATTACGTAAATTTTCCCTGATTAGCATACCTAAATTAATACTTGTTAAAACATCTTAAAATGAGACGTCAGAACTTTCCCACCAAACCGTGAAGATTTATAACACAACACGCCGCTAACACCGGAAAATTCCTATGTAAATCCGTTCTCGGGCCGGAAAGAAAATTACTGCGGGAGTGGGGAATTTCATTTCACCTCAAAGATTCCGAATCGAAACGTTCTCGTTTTGTACGAAGGGTTTGAGGATGTTTTACTTAAGTATAAACAGTGTTTGATTGAATTCTCCTTCTGGGATGTAATTAAATTGATTATATTGTACTTATTTTTTAATGATAATTAAAGAGTCTCTTATAAAATGATATTTAGGTTAGAAGATTGGACTAAAGACAGTTGGTTAAATAAGTGTAGACATCTATTGGTCAGAACCGAAGTTACTTAATATTTAATTCAATTTTACAACCAGGAAATAAATATAAAATAATGTTCGACGTATATACCAGAAGTCATTAATAAACATTATTGTTATTATTATTAAATAGATAGATCCTCTCCGAAATGGTAAATAAGTAAATAAAATAGTCTAAATAATGCTATTGATGCTACACTATAACATGAAGTTTAATAATATTATTTTAAGTAATATATTTATGTGATATAAGCATATCGAATATAAAAAATGGACAAATATTTTTAAATGTCTAAACATCTCTTATCTGCGTGTATTAAAAAATATAATCACGCGCGAAAAATCAACCCTCATCATACATCATCCGCGATTGCCCGATGGCGCGTGGTGTTATATATCTCTTTTTCGAGATAGGGACACGTAATCCCTTATCAAAAATGAAATCGTTATGAGTTGAGCTCTGGAGGATTGAGCGATTGGGCGAGGTGTGAATATTGAAGTGTTTCTTTTTGATGTGTCAGATATGTTAACTGGTAAGCGGCCGGAATTGAGGCGGAAACGTGACGTGGGCAAGAGCCTTACGTCGAAGCTCTTAAGAAGATTAATGACACCTCCGACGGGGGCACTAAAAATGATAAAACGAATTTATTCTTAGTGACGTTAAGAGAAATGTCCCCTTACATACATGGCCCACGCCCAGTCATGATGCGGAGGCGTCTTCGAGGTGATTTTCCGGGAAGGCGGAGAGGAATTTCTTTTTGTAAGGAATGTCAGGTTTATTTCAACCGTTCTAACTGCAAATGTTTCAATTTTGAATAATGATCTTGCTCACATAAATTATCCTCTAACGATTATGTAATTTTAAGAAATGTTTGTTTTAACGCCAAATAAATAAAACAAAATACATTAGCTGTTGTCAAAAAATAACTTCAAATTATTACATTGCTGAGAAGGGAATTAAAAATTGCAAAGAATATTAGAGTAATAGATTTGAAAGTGCATTTAGAAGTGCATAGGAGTAACAATAATAATGAATTAGAATTCATTACTGCGATAGGAGGGCCACGATCAAAATTCATTTTTTTTACTTTGGAAGAATTCATCAAGAATTTTAGAAATTTGAAAAACGAATTCATAAAACTTATGTTGAAATTGGGAAAACTTTTAGAAAAATAGGGAAATTTTTTTGGAGCCTAAGAAGAAAATTTCTTAAAACAATTCTATAAACGTAATAGAAAACGAACGTTGTTTCCAGTGCGGAGCAACTGATCTTCACATTTTCCTTCCTAGGTATTTCGTAGTCTTCATGCGCGTGCTGATTCTGATCTAACTCTGGATAACGCTTCAACTTCCTCCTGGGATTCTGCTGTTTAAAGATCGTGTTTTCATACCCTGAAGTAATCGTGTTTCGATTTCCGCGTATTTAAATCTTCGCTCTTTCCCCTGTGGAGTTCTTTGTTTGTCGGACGTTCATCTTCCTCGTACAGATTAATACAAATGGTGATGTAGCCATCATAATACTTTCTATATATTTTCCTCGAAAACTATGACGTTTATGCAAAAAAGGTATTCTTTAAAATTTGCTCAAATTTGGATTCTTTATAATTATTTGTTACATAAATTTCATCTAACTCCTACAGTTTATTAGCAATAGGCACAAATTATCAAAATTATTAATTTCTATCTTTTTTCTCGCAAGTTAGTTTTTCAAATTTTAAAAATATCGAAAAATATCAAAAAACGCCTCGAGTTAACATCCACTTCCGGTTTATGTTCATCAAAAGCTTTTCAGCTTGTAGAGAGTGAGCGGTTAAAATTAAAGAAATATTTGTAGAGTGGGTGTGTGGCCTCTATTCTACCCTCCAATTTTTATATCATACCCGACTATTTACTGAATCATTATTGTTTAATAAAATTAATTTTTCAGATATTTTCCTCTGTAAATTTTTTTTATGAAAAACCTCCGTTTGTTTTGCGATATTTGGAGGGTGGGATAGTGACCACCCACCCACCTAGTCAGTTGGCCTCATGCTCTGGCCTAGAGAGCAGCGGACGTTCGCCGTCGAGAGCTTCTTTTCTAACGGTCGCTCACTTGTTGGTACGCAACGTGCCTTCCACGCTCGCTTTGAAATTCCTCCTCACAGTCTAGTTCCTGGCCGTAACTCGATTCTGTCGTGGGTTTACTCATTTCAGGAGTGTGGAAGTTTCGCTAAACTCAGAAATGGACATCAACGGACCACCAGAACTCCGGAAAATGTCGAAATAGTGAGGCAGTCAAGTGCGTTCTCCCCGGCGTTCGATTCGCAAACATGCAGCTGCTCTGGGAATTTCTGGCACCACTGTTCGACGAATTCTCCATGAAGACCTTCAACTTCATCCCTATAAATTGGTTGTTGTGCAAGAATTAACTGAACGCGATTTTGTTGCTCATCAAAATGCATGTAAAGTGCTGCTTGACGACCTGCCACATTTCTGGCTCCGTCAAAAAGCAAAACATGCGTTACTGGAGTGGTGAAAATCCGCGTGAACTTCACCAGAAGCCACTTCATTGTGAACGAGTTACTGTGTTATGTGCGATATCGGTAATGGGAATAATTGGTCCTTATTTTTTTGAAGAAAACGAACGCGCAGTTACCGTGAATGAACCTCGTTACATGAACATCATCGAGGAATTTTTTCTTCCAAGCCTCGAAAAAATGAACGTTAGAGATGTGTGGTTTCAGCAAGATAGAGCCACAGCACACACAACACAAGGCTCAATGTATTTGTTGCGACAACATTTCCCCGACCGCCTCATCTCCTATGGCCGGCACGCTCTCCAGATTTGGCTCCATGCGATTTTTATTTATGAGATTATTTGAAATCCTTGGTTTATGTCGATCGACCACGGACCGTAGCTCACCTCAAGAACAACATTCGCGACGCCATTGCCAACATACCAATTGATATTCTGCGAAGAGTGGAGATGAACTTCAAAAATCGACTTAATCAGTACATGCACAATGGGGGTCGCTATTTAACCGATGTAATTTTCAAAACTATATGAGAAAAAACTTGGGATATTGTATTCTCAAATAAGAAAAGTATTAAAACAATAACTAAAGTACTTTTGTTTTTATTGACCTTTCAAATAAGTAAGTTTCTCTGGCGCACCCTGTACATTTAAATACTACCACACTGCTTCAAAGTTCTTTAAAACATCAACGCAAATTCAGCATTTTTTTATTTTGAAAATTAATGTAGAATGTCATAGTAAAGTAAAAAATACATGTAGGGCGAGCGAGTGATCTCTATCCCACCCTTCAATTAATATTAAACACTCGATACATTATTAGAATAATCACTGATTGATAAAAACGTGTTTGCTTAATTTATTACCTAATAATTATTCACTTAATCATTTCCTATCGAGAAAACAATGGTTTTTAATATAGTAATTAGAAGGTGGGATAGTGACCACCCACCCACTCTACTTATACATTTAAACTTTTTTAAAACTCTTTAAAACTATCAAGAAAAATTCTACAGTTATTCTTAGAAACAAATAGTGTGAGCGATTGAAATTAAAAAAATATTTATTTGTAGGGTGGGTGGGTGGCCACTATCCTACCCTCCAATCTATATAACACCCCTAATACATTATTGGATATCCAGTGATTTATAAAAGAAAGTGTTTGTTTAATTAAATATTAATTGAGCCGTTTATTTTAAAAGTGGCCTAAATCCATTTTTCAATATTTTTCAGTTGACGGTAGAAACATGTATTATTTGAGGTTATCTGTCATAAATAACAATTTGCGATTAAGCATATTTAAAGTATATGATAATTATTAACACATAGATTTTCACAGACAATTATTTATTAAAAAACATTATTTTGAAAGTGACCTAAGTCCACTTAATTAGTAATAATGTCCGAAAGTGCGGATCTTCAAATTTACGAAGGCAGTGATGAAGGTAATTTTATTTAATCAGTATTAATTATGTTTAATTATTGCAGTGATAATAATCACTTAATACACACTTACAATTGAATTTTAAGATAAAATATTTTTATAGAAACTATTACACCTTTGGGGGTGAATAAAAGTACAAGACTATTTAATTTCGAGAGTGAAGACGAATTCGAAAATAATGATTTTAACCAGAATCGAAAGATAAGGAGAATTTTAGATCAATATTCATCATCAGAAGATGTAGATACAGGTGAGATACCTTCATTCAAAAATTGCGAAAAATTGAACGAAATACCGGGAAAATATACTATACTCAAATTGGAAACATTATACCTGCAAAAGTGTTTCAAAATAAAAATTGCCTTTGTCGAAAAGTTTGTAGAGAAAATTATGAAGAAAAAGAAAGAACGAATACTTTTGAGAAGTTTTGGAATTTTGGAGATTTTAATAAGCAAAACGTACTGCTATACGAAGCTACCGAGCGCTGTGCTGTGAAACGAAGACGTCCAAAAAACGGAGAAAGTTCGCCAAAAAATTATAGTTTTAGATATTTTTTAAAGTTTCCGTCTGTAAAAAATTCTTTTTGGATACCTTTAATATATCTGAAGGACGATTAAAACGTGTATTAAACTCTGCAAATGTAGGAAATGATTTACGTGAACATATGGCTAGATCATCGAGAAGAATTTCTGACGAAGAGAAAAAGAATGTTCAAAACCATATTAACAGTTTTTCCAAATTTGAATCCCATTATACCAGATCTCATAACCCTAAAAGAAAATATTTACATCCTGATATAACTATAAAAAAAATGTTTAATTTATACGAGCTTCATTGCAAAGAAAACAATAGAAAAGTAGTTAAAGAGTGGACTTACAGAAAAATATTTAAAAAGGATTTTAATTTACATTTCCACCAACCCCGCAAAGATACATGCAAAAAATGCGACCTATTAAATATAAAAATTAAAGCATCGGATGATGATGATGAAAAGAATAAACTTATGGAAGAACATGATGTGCATTTAATACTAGCAGAATCAGCAAGGAGATCATTAAAACCAGATCAAGAACTAGCATTACGTAATCCAGATTATTATTATTCATTCAATTTTTGCTATTATTTTAATAAGAATTGTAAATTTAACGCTCTTAAATACGTTTAGGCAGTGTGAAACATTGCTTTACTATACGTATATTTTTAATATTATTGAAATGCAGACTTTTAAATATCTCAATTTAAACATAAATGGACTTAGGTCACTTTCAAAACAAACGCCTCAATTATCCTCTCCTTAACAATTTTTATTGAAAAAATTATTGTTTGTGATATTGTAATTGGGAAATGGAATAGTGGCCACCCACTTACCCTACATATGCATTTAAACTTTAGGTACACAAAAGCTTTAAAATTCTTTAAAACCATCAACACGAAGTCTGCAGTTTTTCTTGGAAATTAATAGAGAGGGAGTAACTAATGTAAAAAAAATATGTAGAGTGGGTGGGTGTCCCCTATTCCATCATTCAGATTATATAACATACCCAATTCTTTATAGAAATAACAAGTAATTGATAAGAAAGTGTTTATTTACAAATTATCTAATTATTATTTATTTACAAATTTTCTATTAAAAACATATAGTTTGTGATATTGTAATTAGAGGGTGAAATAGTGGCCACCCATCCACCCTTCATATACATTAAAACTACGAATACAACACTGCTGTATTCATTAAAACCATCAACACACACTCTGCAAATTTTCTTGAAATCGAATTGAGAGGGAGTTAAAAATTATATACAGGGTAAATAGGTGCTCTCTAACCTACCCTATATGTGAACTATATAAAACACCCACTACTTTATTAAATATCCAGTGATTTGTAAAAGAAAGTGTTTGTTTAATTAATTACTTAATTGTTCTCTCCTTAACAATTACTTATTGAAAAATCCACTGCTTGTAATATAGTAATAAAAGGGTGAAATACTAGCCACCCATCCACCCTACATATACATTAAAACTACAGGTATAACACTGTTTTAAAATTCATGAAAATCGTCACAAACTCTGCAGTTTTTCTCGGAAACAAATAAGCAGTGAGCGATTAATATTAAAGAAATATATACAGGGTGGGCGGGTAGAGCCTACCCCACCCTCCAATTTATATAACACACCCAATCCTTTACTGAATATCCAGTGATTTATAGGAAAGTGTTTAATTAATTACCTAATTTCTTATTTTTTGCAATATGGTAATTGGAGGGTGGGATAGTGGACACCAAACACATACGTATACACTTATCGTAGTTTAAAAACTAGTAAAATTGTTAAAAACTACAATAAACAAACCTCTGTGAATGGAATCTTCTGGTATAAAATCAATTTCACAAAAAATCAATGCCGAAGAAATCGTGGAATCCCCAAATGTTCCGAAAAAAACCAAAACAATCGAAAATAAACAATCGTTTGCTAGAAATATTAAATCTGTAAATATTATTGAAAACGAAAATAATATAAATCCCAAGAAAAATGTTGAAACACAATTTAAACTGGTAGAAAGAAACCGCAGTACAAAACCAAATGTAATTAAAGGGACAGCAACATCACCGTCGAATATAATGAGTGCACCAAGAGACTTGCACATGTTCACGTCATCGGATTACATGCTAGTATGAAAGAGTGCGATATTAACAAACATCTTACAGAACATAAATTCTCTAACTTCTCATGCGAACAACTTACATCAAAACATCCGAAACAATACACCTCATTTAAAATATCTGTATAATCGGACCAATTAGATCAAATTAAACAACCCAATATCTGGCCAGCCGGTGTATCTCTAAATCGTTTTTTATTCCGACTAACTCACAAGATGCCAACAAAATAACATTCCTCTACCAAAATGTACAATCCATAGGAAACTCTATACCTGCTTTGGAACATATCCTGGAAATATATAAGTGTTATGTGCTTGCAATATCCGAACATTGGAAGTCTGAAGATGAACTATTATCATATAATATTAGAGGATACAGCTTAGTGAGTTATTTTTGCAGAGAAAAGTGTGCTCATGGCGGTAGTGCAATTTATGTTAGAGACAATATTAAAGTTAAAAAAGAATGGACATTAACCATATAGCTGTTAAAAAATTATCGAATGCACGGGTGCGGATGTATTTATACAAAATTCTGCTTATACTATAATATCTGTTTACCGACCACCAAATTCAAATATTAATATATTTTTAGAAAAGTTTGATTTGTTATTGAGTATGGCATAAATTTGCCATAATGGGTGATTTTAATTTAGATGTGATATGTAGAAATTCAAATGCACAGGCATTTCTAGATTTACTAAATTCATATAACTATTCAATTTCAATTTTAAAACCAACCAGAATTACTCAAACTTCTGCTACATGTTTAGACAATATAATAACAAATATAAAAAATTGTGTTACCACTGTTATAAATACAAACATATCTGATCATACAGCGCAATTGATTGAATTTAAACAATATCAAATTAATAATAATATAGAATATTATACGTTACGTTTAATTAAAAATGAAGCAAATATAAACAAATTTATTGAAATTTTAAATTCTACAAACTGGCAGATAGTTTATAATATACCAGAAAATGACGTAAATTCAATATGGGACTATTTTATTAAACTATTTTTAAAACACTTTAATATGTGTTTTCCATTGGTATCGTCAAAACCAAAAAAAACCAAGTCATATCTCAACACAGTGGAAATTTACAATTTAAAAAACCATCTTGATATATTTTATGTATTGTCTAAAGTGATGAAGCTAATTATATTTACAAAAATTTGAAGCGTGATTATAATCAGAAACTAAAAATTACTAAATATAACTACTTTGAGACCCGCATTAATGCATCAACAAATAAAATAAAAACTACATGGAATATTGTAAAAGAAATTACAAATTTACTACCAAACAAAACTAATTCAGATTTTTCTGAAATTAATAAAGATTTAAATAGTGTTGCCTCAAATTTCAATATTTTTTTTGTAAACGCTGCATCAAATATAATTAGTAATCTGCCTAAACCCACTGCTACAACTCACAACTTTACAAATAATAGTCTATTCAATTCAATTTTTTTAACTGATACAACCGAATGTGAAATTATAAATATAGCAAGAAACTTAAAATGTACTGATAGTGCAGGAAATGATAAAATTCCTGTGACACTACTTAAAAAAGTAATAGCAGTCATAGCAGCTCCTTTAGCATATATTATTAATTTGGTATATTTCCGGATCAATTAAAATTAGCCGTAGTGAAGGCAAATTTCAATTTCATTTTGTATATTTTTGTAAATGACACTTTGAAATAAAGATTATTATTATTATTATTATTTATATAAAAAAGGAGACAAATCAGAATTAGTAAATTATAGACCAATAAGTTTGTTAAACACATTCTCTAAAATATATGAAAAAATTATGTTTAATTGTATTTATGATTTTCTAATAAAATATAATATACTTAGTGACAAACAACACGGATTTATGAAGGGCCGTAGTGTCGATACTGCCCTTTATGACTTCATTCAAAATATTACAGATGCCTTGGAGGAAGAGAAAATTTCATGTGGACTTTTTCTAGACTTATCCAAGGCATTTGACTGCGTTGATCATGGAATACTACTGAATAAATTATATACATGTGGCACAAGAGGTAGAGCCTACGAGTGGTTACACAGTTATCTTACGAATCGGAAGCAATTAGTACAACTAATCCAAAATGGTAAAATTGTGAAATCACAAACAAAAACTATAAAAATGGGTCTTCCACAAGGCAGTATTTTGGGACCTCTCCTATTCCTCATTTATATAAATGAATTCATAAATTTATTTAACAATGGAAATCATTTGCTAATTAATTACGCAGATGACACAAATATATTGTTAAATTGTAGAAATATTTCAAGCATTGAAATTCAAGGTGGAAATTTAATCGCAGAAATTCAAGAATGGCTAACTTCCAACAAATTATTTTCAAATTTAAATAAAACAAATTGCATTATTTTCAAAACAACACATTCTAGGCTTGAAACACCACCACAATTAAGTTTACATGGCAAAAACATTGCAACAAAAAATTATGGAAAATGTTTAGGACTAATTCTAGATGACGTTTTGTGTTGGAAAACTCATATAGAATTTCTGTCGTCGAAATTACAACGAGCACTTTATAGTTTGCGTGTGTTAAAAAACTGCCTACACTACAGTGCATTAAAAACAGTTTACTATTCATGCTTCCAGTCGCTAATCAAATTTGGGATCATATTTTGGGGCCAGTCAATTTATGTTAATAAAATATTTGTACTTCAAAAAAGTGCACTTAATTTATCATTCAATCAATCTTGTCGTGGAAAATTTAGAGAAAATAAAATATTAACCCTAGCAGGTTGATATATTTATGAAATTCTTATTTTTAATTTCAAACATAAGAGTAAGTTCGTTGCGTATTCTAAAAACGATATTCACAATACCAGATCAAATATTTATATATATCCCCACCATAAACTAAATGTTACAAAATGTTCTCCTCTTTATAGTGCATTACGATTATTCAATGTACTGCCAAATAATATAAAAAATATGTCTAATTTTAAGCAATTCAAATGTGAGATTTATAACTTTATCTTAACATGCGAACCCTACAACATAGATGAATTTATTCAATTTTGTAAACATTGAGTATACTCTTTATTTTATTCTTTAATTGACAACTTTTCATTTTATTGCTGTAATTTTGTTGTACATTATTGTAGTAATCTTATTGAAATATACCTTATTATTATTATTATTATTATTATTAATAACGATTGATTAATAAGAGAGTGTCTGTTTATTAAACTACCTAATTATTATTTCCTTATTAATTTCCGATTGAGACAACAATTGTTTGTAATATAGTACTTTAAGGGTGGGATAGTGGACATCAACCCACCCTATATACATATTAAAACTACAAGTATAACACTATTTTAAAATTCCTGAAAATCATCATCACAAAGTAGGCAGTTATTCTTGGAAACAAATTAAGAGGGAGTAACTAATGTTAAAAAATTATATGTAGGGTGGGTGGGTGGCCTCTATCCTACCCTCCAATTTATATAACACGCTCGATATTTTATTGAATAACAATTGATTGATAAGAAAGTATTTCTTTAATTTATTAAGCAATTATTCTTTTCTTAATAAAATTCTATTGGGAAAACAATTGTTTGTAATATAGTAATTGGAGGGTGAGATAGTGGCCACCCACCCACCCTACATATTTATTTAAACTTTAGGTACAATCCTGCTTTAATTTTTTTTAAACAATCAACACACTCTACAGTTTTCCTTGGAAACAAATAGAGGGAGTGACTAGTGTTAAAAAATATATGTATGGCCTCTATTTCACCCTAAGATATTTATAAAACACCCCATACATCAGTGAATAATTATTGATTAATAAAAATGTGAACGCTGAATTAATTCCTCGGACATTTTCTTTTGAAATTTTTTTAATGAGAAATCTCCGTTTGTGCTGCGACAATTGAAGGATTGGATAGTGGCCACCCACCCACCCTACATATACATTTAAGCTTTAAGTACAGCACTGCTTCAAAATTCTTTAAAACATCAAAACTACTCTCTAATCTATATAATACACCCAATACGTAATTGAATATCCAGTGATGTAGAAAAGAAAATATTTGTTTAATTAATTACCTAATTATTCTAATTAGTAAAAATTTGATGCATGATAGGTGGGCAGACTTTAAATCTAAATTAGATAAGATTAGCTATAGAAAGTCATTTATATTTAAACATAAATTTGTATATTACTTTTATTATTGTTCTCTGCAGTGCAAACAGTATATGGATTATTGTTGAATGATCCCAGATGATAAATAACGAAAGATGTGATTCGCAAAGGGAGAATTAAGCAACACGTGGAGTGTCGAATTTTAGACAGCTGCTTAGTTGTCTGAACTTGATGTAGCAACATATTTTTACAGCAACTTCCTCTCCGTGTGTGCACCACGTTAGTTTGCTGTCTAAATAACTCTTAAGAATTTCATACACTGATTCATAGAATGAGACGGTTTAAGAGAAAAGGTAATATTTACTCTTTTGTTGATTCGTTAATAAATTACTACTTTCGAACCATTTAAATACATTTTCCTTGGCTCGTTTATTCTCCTCCAGACATACATTTATTTCTGATGCTTTAGTAGCACTTCAGGTATCATCAACATAAGGGTAATATGTTAAATCTACACTTAAAGATGGTAAATCGTTTATAAGAACAAATGATATAACCTTCTGACACGACATATTTTAAAATAACTTCAGATGATGAATTCCTCTTTATAACAACAGTTTCTTATTTATCATTAAGATATGAACAAAAAGTCAACATGTGACAGGGAGAAAGTTATAAAAGTACAGTTTTCGCAAAGTGTATAGTGACAGACGCAGTAAAACGCCTTGCTCAGATCTAAGGACCAAGCAGTTGTATACTTACCTCAAAGCCTTGCAAGATATTTTCCACCAGGGCGTAGATCGACCGATATGAAAATCATAGTGTTGATTTACCAGTAAGTTCTCACTCTGAAGAAAATCTAATATTTGTTTGAAGATAACTTTTTCAATTTTCTTAGACAGAATATGGAAAATAATAGGATAATTATTCATATCTGCCTTATCACATTTATTATATATTGGTATTAAAAATATAAAGAAAGGTGTCAAGAGAAATTTCTAAGATCATCAATGCAAAGAATGTCTATTAGAGCTTAGAAACACGTCAATGAATGATATCAAACAGTACGCACAAGTGGAATTTAAAAAAGTATTAAACAATCCAAAATCTCTGTAAGACTAGTAAAATCAGATGAAAAATATCATCTATTTGGGTTTGAAATCTTTCTATAAAATTCATAAGTTCTTTAAATTAACAAAAATTTTAGAAAAGTTATTATTTTTATTACAACATTATCGAAATATCAAAAAGGAAGAAAGAAGTAAGAATCGCTCAAATAAAAAAACCTTCTTAGCAGAGTTAAGAATCTTCTAATGAAGTCTATGAATCACATTCCTAGAAAAGTGTTTCCAATACAAAACACAATCGATCAGCATTTACCAGCTGAATCGGAAAGTAAGAAATGAGACAATATTAGCTAGATTATTGACCAGTATGCAACATATCAAAACAATAAGTAATAATTTAGCCAGGATGTCTACTTTGATGTAATCTTTCTGACATTTGATGAATCAGAGAATAATATTACTAGAGAAAAAAAATTTAAATTGCCTAAAGAAATAAAATTGTTTCTTCCCATAAAATCCACGATAAGATATTTCTGTAATTACATGTTAATAGATTAATATACGAGGGTAGATTGAAAAGTTTCCGGAATGGGCAAAAAAACGCAGTAATTAAAAAGTTTTTATTTTTATTTTTCAACATAGTACCCTTGCAGGGCGATACATTTTTCCCAGCGGTGCTCCAACTTTTTTAAGCCTTCAGAAAAATATGATTTCGGGAGCTCTGCAAAATAAGCTTTAGTGGCGTCGATGGCCTCCTCATTTGACGTAAAGCGCTTGCCTCCGAGCCAAGTCTTCATGTTTGTGAACAAAAAGAAGTCGAACGGGGCCAGGTCTGGAGAGTACGGGGATGCGGCACCACCTCGTAGCCCAATTCAACCAATTTAGCATTGGCCATTCGGGATGAAAGGGCCGGCGCGTTGTCGTGGTGGAAGAGCACTTTTTTCCGCTGCAAATGAGGCCGTTTCTCCTTCAATATGCCGTTGAATTGATCCAATAAATCACTGTAGTATTGTCCCGTGATAGTTCTTCTCTTCTGCAAAAAGTCGATGTTTATCACACCTTGCGAATCCCAAAAAACGGTGGCCATGACCTTTCCAGCCGATGGGACAGTCTTTGTCTTCTTCGGAGCAGATTCGCCTGGAGAAATCTACTGTTTCGACTGCTGCTTGGTTTCTGGTGTGTAGTGGTGGATCCATGTTTCGTCCACGGTCACGAATCGGCGAAAAAAATCCGTTGGATTACGCTTTAACAAGGCCAAACACTCTTTCGAAGTGGTCACACGCTTGTTGTCCATAGTCAGCAAACACGGCACCCATCGCGCCGACAGCTTCCTCATGCCCAAATGTTCGTGCACGATATTTTGCACACGTTCATATGAGATGCCCGTGGTCTCTACTATTTCGCGCAACTTCACTCGTCGATCGGCTAACACGAGATCATGGACTTTGTCGACCATTTCTTCATTTGTGGCCATTTTTGGACGTCCACTGCGTGGTTCATCCTTGGTGCTCGTACGGCCACGTTTGAACTCGCTCACCCCGAAACTAATAGTCGAAAATGAAGGTGTGGATGTGCCATGAACTTTCTGCAAAATATCTCGTACCTCTGTCGCCTTTTTCCCATCCATCCAGAAATGTTTGATGACTGCCCGAAATTCCTTTTTATCCATTTTTGCAAAAGTGCCTGACTTGCTTCACAAGATATCCTAGTAAACAAAAACGGAACGATGCACTTGTCTGAAAATTTGACAGCTTACCTAGAATAGGTTAGCCTTGACAACCATCATAACAATTTCACGATCCGCGCGTTATCTCCTGCCCATTCCGGAAACTTTTCAATCTACCCTCGTACACTAGTTAAATTCCAAAACATGACAAACTATGCCATGAGAAGCAATCTTTCTGGGATGAACTGTATCAGAAAAAATATTTAAAAAAACTTCATTAAATCATCAATGAAAAAATTGTTTACTGGAGCTTAGATATGCCTTGAAGGTTATACATTATTTGACCTAACAACATTTCTAGAAAAGTTATTGCTATTATAACGACTCTATCGATCAGTATATACCAGAGAAATTAGTCAGAAAATCAGAAATAAGGCTCGAGACATCTACAAAAATTTGAAACAATCCAATTAAGTTATTACAACGTAATTGATCAGTATATACTTTACTGGATATTAGCAAATGACTATTATTAATTATTATTACTATGCATCTGTTAATTATGCTCTAGTAGATTTTTAACGATAAAACCTTAGGTTTGAAGTTTCATCCCAAACCGATAATTCGTTTTTGAGATTCAGCGCCCACCGACTCTTCCTTAACATCAACAGACTTGCGGAAACGTGTCTCTTAAGAACATGGCATCAGGCTTTTGAGTGTTTTCTACGGACTCCCAATGCTTTCCATTTAGCTTTTTTCAGTGGGGGTAAGAATAAAAGTCGCATAGATTTAAGTCGGGATAGTAAGGGGCTAAGAAATTGGTAGTGGTGAACACCATGTGACTGGGGGTTCTGTTATGGTGAAACTTGTCACGCACGGCCCAGCATTTTAAGTGCAGACCTTGCGCATTTACAGATCCTCGGTCACCATCCCACGTACCGCAAATGTGTGCATTTCTAGGCATCCAGATCTCCTCACGGCCCTTCTTGAACGTCTTGCACCATCTCCTGGACTGCAATGAAATATAGTCATAATTGAAGGCTTCTTGAATGTTTCTGTTGCATTCTTTCCAAGCCGCTCACAAAACTTAATGGCATATCTCGCACTGGGTTACAAAGTCGAATACATTTCACAAGGAAAGACCCTTCATCATATATTCCGTCTCATTTTACCCTTATGTGATGAATAGTCGCATTACAATAAAATCATGCGCATTACTTTTATAATAGACCCTGTATATTTTATGTAAAAATTGATAAAAATAATTTTAGACTGTACAGTGTTTTCAAAATGTAGACCTAGATACCCTAGAAGTGGTAAAAATTTTTCTCAGTGGTAACTGGTAACACTCGCCTGATGAGTATCGCCATCAACTGCGAAATGTAATGGGTCTAGTGGACGAACACAAGAAGTCGTGAACTTTGCGTTCATGATCTATATTCTAAATTTTAAAGTAATTTAGTGATTTTAAAACAGTTGAGACTATTAAAATTTTACAATCTAAAAATGAAATTCTATAATGAAACATTTGTACATTTTATACTTTTCAAAATTAACAGAAAGACTAAAACATACAATTACTATATTTTTTTCGATTCAGCAATACCTTCTAATTGTTTAAGATAAAAAAGTTTTATAACTATGCCATAAATTAGAGTAATCCATAAAATATTTGATATGTACTCATATTATTTTACCTCATATAGAAAGAATTTATTCTGAATTAGAAGTTATATGAAGCTGAAATATATTCTATATATAAAAATAATTTATTTTATTCAACAGCACACGTTGAATGTTGGTTTTATAAAAACGCAGGAATTATATTCGCTTTCATCTTCGTTCCACGATGAATGGAAAACACATCAATTTTTTCCCTTTTAAGATTTGTTGCTTATTTATTGCGGCCGAAATGAGAGAATCGTAATCGTATTTTGGGGGAGGCAACGAAATCGAAACGCCCGTTTCCTTTTTTCGAGGGCGAGAGCCGTAACTTTTTCCTTTATTCCCTCACTTTTATGATTCAGGTGGAGCGGTGTATATATATATATATATATGTGTGTGTGTGTAGCTTATGTAGTTATTTATTAATCCCTTCGGATGGTGGACTCCCTTTCAGAGCCGTTCATGAGGGCCGCTGAATATTTCAACGAGTTTGCACTTTCATCCCCGGCTTTGACTTACGGCGAGTTTCCGCTTTAATTTTCCTAGCTATGGTTTGTTTTATCCGTCGAATATAAGGTTTTCCGCGGAATTATCAGTTTTCTCGATACGTGTAATAATAAAGTTTTGATTTAATGATTAATCAGAATAGTTGGTTTCTTTCCCTTTTTAATTCGTAATTTTGTATCTTTAACTATTCACTAGTCTATATGATTAAATTTTCCAGGTCGATCAAGGGGTGAAGCTTTACAATCAGCACAAGCAGCAGCAGGCAGTGAGGAAATGGAAATCCGCCCTGAAGGCTATCAGGAAACGGGAAGACAAATTCGAACTACTAGGATATCTTTATCAGGCCTACATGGATTGGGGGAAGTACAGGTGCGTGGTATATAATATTAATTGGTTTAATACAAAGGACTTAATTATATTTTGTAAACGTGCACATTTATATTGCAACTATACAAACTATTCAATTATGTACATTATGTAAAGCTTCGAACACGAGGGTTGGCTTTTTTATTTTGGAAATAAACGATGCAAATGCTAATGTAAAATTTGATTTTTTTATCGATTATCTCAAAACGTGTTGATATTAATCATTTGTGTTGTTTTTCAAAAATTATTGTCGGCCAAGAAATTAAATCAGGTCATGAACTTTTTCGTTTGATCATTATTTACAATTTACAACAGTGTATTGATAAACTTAATTCAATTTTTGCAATTAAACACTATCAAAAACCATTATATATAGAAGAAATAATCAAAAACAATATAATAATTTTATTAACAACCTCATTCAAATTATTAACCTTTACAGACATCTAACTATACACAATTTAATTCATTATATTTGTATTTAAGGTAATATAAAACATCTGCTCTTTTATTTATATACTATTAATTTTATTATTAAATTTTATTTCATTTTAGGTATAATTTATGCATATATAGAGTATCATTAATTTTCGGTATAACAATTACGGCGTAAAATGAAGCCGAAGTTACAGCGTTTGTGTTTTGTTTTATCTCTTGTTAGATATATTCCAGACAATTAAGCACTTGATTGGATTATCCATTCATCCGTCCGTCCAGTTATCCGGTATGATGTAGCACATTTAATATAGTCGGATAAATTGAACGGCGATAGGAGGCGTCGGCTTTAGCTGCCAGTTAATTTAGAAGTTAGTTAAGTTAGTTTGTATCCTGTTAACATGATCATTACTTGAATACTCGTTAATGAAAGGGGATACGTGTAAAAAAGAGAAATCGCGTACCCAACCTTATTAGATTATATACTGTAGAAAAAATATAATCAAGTTTGATTAGACGGAATACACGCAGTAAAAGACTGTAAAATTCTTGGATATAGCTCTAAGATAAAAAATTGTTCAATAAAGAAAACATCGTTTTCTAACTAATGGCTTTTCGAGAATTAATTAATATAATGTGTAAAGATTGATTTATTTGTTCCCTGGCAATAACAGCCACAGACTGGTTTCTACCTATTGTGGATCTCACCAGCGTATCACAGTTAAAGATAGGAGTTTTACCATTGAGTTTTATAACTTTCATTATTCGTAAAGTAATTGATAATATCTTAACCAGTTAAATGTGTCGCTGTGTTTTGAAAGTGCTAATTTCTGTGTGTTACGAAAATCAATCGATAACGAGTATACTCGTCAAACTCAGTTAACTGGTTAATATACGAGGGCCATCCGGAAAATAGTATCCGTTTGGAAATATAAAGAATTAGTATATATTAACAAATTTTAATGTTTTATTTGAAAAATCATTCGTTAAACTACTTCTCTATATAGTCACCTCGCAAATTTAAGTATCTCAGGTGATCAAGACGATATTCACCAACGAGGTCTCACTTGGACGGTCTGGAGTATGCTGCGTACTTCTTGGTCACATGTTAAGAGCCTAAAGGGAAAACAATCGGCAGTGAGCTGTTTGAGTCAGCTAAAACGCTGCGGAACATGATGTCTCCAGATGGATGACCAGAGGTTATGCTGACCTTTGCAGGGCTGGGGCTTAGCGTTAAATGCAAACAAAGAAGTTAATAGAATTCGTACTAGCGGGCAATGGCCTACTACCTAGGGTAGTAGGACGGCCAAGCAAAAGAGGTAAACAACGAAGGAATTGCTAGAGAGAAAATATGAATTTTTTCCTGAATAACGCTTTCAAGCGTTTCTGGTAATACTAAGAGAGCACACGGGCAGGAAGACCAGGATTGCTAAACCTTTTAAGATTAAAGGTGAGGTGGCAAACCGGGACAACCAAGAAGCTATATCGAGGCCGTAAGCAACATGCCAGCAAATCTCTACGCAGGATAAGGACCAGACAGACTAAAAACGGGCATCTGCAGATTGAACTCTCTAGGCGGTCCGAAAAAGTAAAAGAGGTCCTGACGTCGGCAAACAGCAAGATTGACCTTATGACGAGGGGGTGGTGATCCAGATAAAATATCTTGGCGATAATACCACAAAAGAGACGATTGCTGCAGAATATTTGCCTCGGAGCCTAATAATACGGCGAGAAAGATCGTTTGGATAAGTTCGTTCGACGACATGCTCAAAATCGCTCTGGTGTTAGTGTTCAGAGATACAGAAAGGGAGCTATTGGTAGCGTAATTTATGAAGGTGGGGCTAAACAAGTTTCGGGTGGGGCTGCGGAATATGAAAGCTACTAGGTGCTAAAGGTGTTTCTGCTACGGTCACCTTTAGAAAAACTGCAGAGGGATCGACAAGAGGAACCATTAAACAAGGGCAGGTGCGACGCTCCCATATGCATCCCGTGTACGAAACAGGAGTTGATCCCCGAGATCGCGGACTCTACCCTGGCAATAGAACCTATGAGATTAAAAAGCATTTTTCGTAACGTGTAACGAGTTTTTGTCATTTTCCTCTAGCACCAGTGTATTGAGATACGTAATCTTTCTTTCCTGGCAAAGAGTCTTCGAGTTTAGTAAACTGAAGGTTCTAAGTCTGCATGGTTGATATTTCGTCCGTAATAACTGACGGCCGCTCCGAATGCTTTCAAAATTACGACAGCAACGACGAACAGACAACTTATCTACAACATATTCTCTTGTTGTTCCCTGTGCTGTTTGGCTTCATACTAACTTATTTCTTTGTTTTAATGGCTGTTATAATGATAGGTGTAAAATATTCTAAGGATCGTAGAGGTAGAATACAGAATGAATTTTGGAGTACTAAATATTTGCTACTAATTGGTGAAATTATTGGCTCATTCTTCATTCCTGAAAGCTATGGACCAACTTGGATGTATTTTGGAACAATTTGAGGAATTCTTTTTATACTCATACAATTAATCCTAATTGTTTATTTTGCTCAGAGTTGGGCTGAGGCTTAGGTAGGATATTTCGAAGAGATCGAATCCAGAGGTTGGTACGCAACCTTATTAGCTGTAACATTTGTGCATTTTACCTTGACAATCACTACTATTCATCGCTTTCACGAAGTCTGATGAATGCAGTCTAAATAAATTCTTTAACTCTTCAAATTCATCAAGGTTAGTGTTGTATCAGTTCTACCAGCGGTTCAAGAGAATTTTTTTTCGTTTTTTCGTTCGTTTAGATGGGCTTTGCTCTTTATTCGTCCTAGATGTCTGCTAGCAAATCGTCAAAGATATCAATGTGTGAACATGTCTTGTCAAAAATAATAGCGCAGATGGGAAGTCACGCGATGGTGGAGAAATTAGCAAAAAAGTTTGACATAATAAGGAGGGTATTGCTGCATAAATTTGAAGCTTTTTCCACATTGTCATTGCTGTGGCCATACTTTATATTATGATGACTTTCACTAATTGGTAAAAACCTAATTAATCTTTGAAAAATCTTAATGCCAATGTTTGCTTAGATGTGGTCAAAATAATTTTTAGCTGGTTGTGAGTGGCACTCTACGGCTGGATATTAGTAGCAGTTATCATCCTCCAGGATCGTGACTTCAATTGAGCAATCATTTTATTTTGTGATTACTATTTTTTTGTTGGTTTAATATTTAAATCCACTAAGAACTACCTGTTGCTGTTGCACTTGGCAAAAAAAACAATAATTATCAGCTTTAAC
This sequence comes from Ontholestes murinus, assembly GCA_963969525.1. Classification (NCBI taxonomy): domain Eukaryota; kingdom Metazoa; phylum Arthropoda; class Insecta; order Coleoptera; family Staphylinidae; genus Ontholestes; species Ontholestes murinus. The sequence goes on from OZ018396.1 coordinate 18,254,409, forward strand.
TTTACTCTGTAACCTTGTAATTCAAAATTATTATTTTCTGCAATTAATTGAATCAATCTCTTTAAATGTAAGCTATTTATACAAATATATTCCTATTGTCAAATCCAAAAAAAATCTGAAAGACCATAGGTCGATGGCCAATGAAGAAGAACAGAAAAGGAGAAGCAATATAAAAATTGTTATGTCGTAATATTGTAATACTAATACTTCAACAAAGATGTTTATCTGTCTATAAATAAGACATTTTATCTTATTTTCAGCTCAATAAATTATTAAATCTCTACTTATTGAAGTAAAGCTGTAAAGGTCAACTTATTCTTTCATTGTCTTTATTCAAGAAAGCACTAAATTCCAAATTTAAACTCATAAAATGAACGGCAATAAATAATGGATAGCCTATATATAATAAAACAAACAAAAAACAACAAATAAATCCATTTGTATACGCTAGGATCTATCCAAAAGAAGATTATAAATATGTATAACTAACATGTTTCGATAAATCAAGCTAGACAATATAAATAACTTTGGGATAATAAAGTCATATTCAAAACACATATTCGATTCAATTCAATTCAATTTATAGTAAAAAAAGCAGAACATATGAGTTTGAATAATAATAAGAAAACAAATTCAGCGTTTGTAGAACACCTTATATAAAACGATCATATCTCTGACAATAGAAATTCTTCATTTTTTTGGGGAAAAAGTTTTGAAACTTTACGCTTCTAGAATCATTAGAAATTTATATAGCCAAGCGATATTCTAGTCCAAATATTTCTTGTAATGTTAAGCTCAGATATTGATGGATGGTGTGATATAATGAATTTAAGCGTTCTTCAAGAATTATTATAAATTCATAAAGCCAACCACTAATCAATAACCAAGCAATATGGCTCAAATATGTCTTGTAATATTAAGCCAAGATGGTAATAGATGATGTGATATAATGTAAAGGGTGACCAAAAGACGTGCGGACTTTTCGAACCGTCTCTGCATAATTTTCACCATTTCTGTAATGAATTTTCACAATTTCTAGGCGTTGCTCGATCGTGTAATTATTCATGACTAAACCTCAATACTTCCTGATGCTAGTTGTTAAAGATTAGTACTCTATGTTCGCCACAAAAAAGGGGGGCGTAATTTAAAATGTCAGGTCAATTTGAGACACAAGTGTTTTTCTAAAATTATTAGAAATTCACAATCTACTACTAATCAATCTTCTGACACAAATAAGTCTTGTAATATTAATTTCTTATGCTAATAGATGATGTAATATGTTGTATTCAAGTTTTGTAGTACTTTGCATTTAACTATATAAGACATTCTTCTATACGAAGTACAAATGTAGTTTTCAGTGTAATAAGAATTCTACCTTGCAATAGTAACTTGACATACCTTAAGTAATAATACATAAAGAACACTGAATAAAACACTTACTAAAAAAAAGTGTTTTATTCAGTGTTCATAATGAATTACCACGTAGTAACGGTCCCAACCATAATTATGATTAATAATACATAATTTCTCAAATTAATTATAATAGTTTTTAACTAACGCCAAAAGATACATTTTCAGAACTATTAGAGCTCTACATTGGGCTACCAACTTAACACGTCTTATGAATACATAATTACTCGATTGGTCAAATTATTCAATTATTACTTTTTCAAATGATGTTAATATGTTAATATTATGATGTAGGCAGTCATTAAACTCTAGAAATTGACAAAAAGATTTATAATGTTTTATTCAAGTAAACTCATAACGAAAAACGAATAATAGGAAATTGTAGAATACAGTAAATATAAATTGATAACAAATATATGAAAGAGAATACCAAGAATAATAATAATAATAATAATAAATGCTTTATTCAAATAAGGGACATTACATAATACAAACATAACAATAATTAAATTTATATAAAGTACGTCACAGATTGAATGCGTCATTAAAGGAAAACTACATAATAGTAATAAAGAAAAATAGTACAATTAACTGTACTTATACAAATATAAAGTAAAATTTCTGTGTTATATTTTATTACATATATCTTAAGCATAGTACTCTGCAATCGAATACAATTCTTTATTTATAAGAAAAATCTTTAGTTCTCTTTTAAATTTATCAATCGCTGTAATATTTTTTAAATAATCTGGCAGTTTATTAAAGATCCGCAAGGATGCATATGCAGCAGATTTCTCAAACAATGTAAGTCTATAAGTTGGGTAAGCATAGTTTCTTACATTTCTTGTATTATAGGTATGTTCGCGGACAAGTTGATTGAACTTACTTTTATGCTTGAAATTAAATAATAAAATTTCATACACGTAGAGACTGTAAAACGTCATTATGCCTGCATTACGACATTTTCCTCTACAACTTTCTGAATAATTTAAATTTAATATAATTCTTAATACTCTTTTTTGAATTAAAAATATATTATTCGCACGACTTGCAGATCCGTAATGAATTATTCCGTACCGTATTAGGCTTTCGAAATTCGATCGGTATATTGTTATTAGAGTATCAGTATCCAATACCTGCTTTAAGACTCTAAAAGTGTAACATATGGTATTTAGTTTTAATGATAGTTGATCACAATGATTAACCCAATCTAAATTGCAATCAATTATCATTCCCAAAAATTTTGTTTTACATTGAACTTGTAATATATTATTATTTACTATTATCTGATCTATTGTATTATTTTTAGTTTTGGTCTTGAACACTATTATGTTGGTTTTTTTGTTATTCATAAGTAGTTTATTTGTGATCATCCAATCTTCCGTATAATTTAATATTTCTTTCGTTTTGTATGTTATTTCATCATTACTAGAACCTGATATTAGAAGAGTGGTGTCGTCAGCGTATGTAGTAATATGAATATTTTGATTTCTGACAGTTTTAGGAAAATCATTGACATAGATAACAAATAATAAAGGCCCCAGAATACTACCCTGTGGCACCCCTATATTAATTATTTTTTTATTAGAAACGTTATTATTAATTTTTGTTTTATGTCTTCTGTTTGCTAGGTATGAGCGTAGTAAAGTTTGTCCGATACCTCTAACACCATAAAAGTTTTTCTAGCAAAATGTCATGGTTTACTGTGTCGAATGCCTTGGCTAAGTCTAAAAAAATACCCATGGGGATCATTGACTCCTCCAAGGCTTTTGTGATTTCTGACAAATAATCAAATATAGCAGTATTTGTTGATTTGCCTGCAATATACCCATTTTGTGCAAAATCAAAGAGATTATTTGTTGAGAAATATTGTATTAATCGTTTAGCTATGCAGTTTTCAATTATTTTGGAGAATACAGATAAAATAGTAATTGGTCTATAATTACCAAATATATCTGGGTCTCCTTTTTTATAGATAGGCGTAATAATACCCTCTTTTAAACAATTTGGGAAAGTTCCATTTTCCAAGCTAATATTAATTAAATATGTAATTGGTTTAATTAGGCTGTTAATTGCACTCTTAACTAATTTTAATGGAATTTCATCAAAACCGTAAGATGCATTATTTTTTAGTGCATGTATAATATTGTAAATTTCCGAATCCGAAACTGGTGAAAGAAATAATGTATTCGTTTGTCTATTTATGGTACAATTAAATGGACGGTATGGAATGTTCTCAGTTTCTTTTAAAGCTAAACTGTTAAAATAATTATTTATATCATTTTCTTTGTTTATAAGATTATTTTCTATTTCAGGTTGTTTTTTAGACTTACCCAACAAGTCATTGATCACAGTCCATGTTGTTTTAATTTTGTTGTCACTGCGCATAATTTGTTGTGATATTTGATCTCATACCTGTTGGCGCAGTAGTGCATCATATTCTCTTTTTACCGAGATGTATAATAATTTTGCATCATAATTATAATTCTTAACCACTGACAAATAATCTAATAATTTTTTTATATCCGTTATACACACATTATCATTATAGTTAATTTTACTATGTTTAGATGACTTAAAAACTTTAGGACATGTTGTATTTAATGCCTGATTAAGTACGTTCATAAATATTTCCCATGCCTTATCAACGTTTCTTTCCCTATATATTTCATTCCAATCTACCAATGAATTTAAATAGTTAACAAATGTATCTATATTTCCCTTTGTAAATTTACGGATTTTTATATTCTCGTATTTGGTACTTTTGCTAATGCTTCTAAACAAAGTCAATTTTTGTGCGAGATGATCGGACAAGTGAGTTTCAAACACAGATGTCTCAAAATTGCTGCTCATATTCGTAATTATATTATCTATACTTGTTCTTGAAATTGGCGTTACGCGAGTTGCACATGTTATTGTCGGTGACGCACCATAGGATTGCACTAAATTATAAAAGTTTACCGCTTCCGCTGAATCTTTATTAAGGTCTATGTTAAAATCCCCTAATATATAATATGTCCATTTTCCGGATAAGAGTTTTTCGAGTAATAATTCAAAAGTTTTAAAAAAGTCTGTAATATTGTTTTGATTAGGAGCCCGGTACACAATTGCACAAATGTATTTCACCTTTTGATCAGTTCATTCGATTGCCGTGCACTCAAACGTCCCGCTAATTGCCATCTTCTTGATGTCCACACGCTCGTGGCAATGAAAACCTTCACGTACGAAAAGAGCTACTCCTCCATATGCTGTGTCCCTCTTGTTGGATGTCGGCCTTGAATACGAAGCCGCCAATTTAAAATCCTTTATTCTAATTTGTTTAATATTGTTGTTGGTCTGCCAATGTTCAGATATTCCGAAGATTTGACATTCTTTATGATCTTGAAGCATATTATTAATATTTAATATTTTGTTGTTTATTGATCTAATATTATGATGTATTATAGAGGTTATTTTCTTATATTCTGGTTGAATGTTGAAATTTCATATTTTCTTTAATAAATTAAAGATTTCCTTATCAATTATCAAGTTATTTAAGGAAAAATTCAAGAAAACACTAAATTCAATTTATTACAAAAGAAATTATTCTGGTTCTATAAAATTTTCATTTTAAATTAAGATAGGATTTGTTTGTGAAGTAAATATAAATGCCCTCTGTACCTTCCTAGATCATTAAAAATGCATTTTCAAACCATCATCATTAAATTGGGGTTTTTATGAAGCCAAGCCGAGTTTAAGCTAGTCCTATCCAAAATCGTTGGGATGCTGAGGTATTTTTTTACCATATGATGCTCATCATGGCAACTTGATGTGGTTGATGAGATTTTAGCCAATGAAATATCGTCCCATCTTCTTAGAACTGTGTCTGCATTTTGTGCAGTTAATCCTGCTAGAACCTACATTATTCCTTTAATTTAGTTTGACCTTTCCCTTCTTGTCTCCGCACAAACATTGAAGTTTCATTCTAAACGTGAGTGGGCTTCGTAATTATGTAAATTCTCTACTTCATGATATTCCAGTTCCACCTCGCGACCGATATTATTTCGCACCTTTAATATTTCTAAAGGTTACTTCGAAGTTACAAACGTATACTCGTTCTGACTGCCTGTGTCCTTCTTCGACACCCCCACAGTGCTATTAATCTTATAACTAAGTCTTCTACTTATTGTCACAATCAGCAATCGTCTCTACTTATGATGGTCATCTGTCCACGTTTATTGTCGTCTACACTCTTTTATTCTCTTTTTCTTTTTCTTTCAGGTCTCTTTCCCGGCTACGCAGTCTTCGATTTCATCATATTTGCTAATTTTAATATTATACTTATACTATTAATTACGATCCGGGTACATTTTAGTATGTACGTGACTTGATCTAAGCTTGTCAGAGTCAATGACACGCATTACTAATTATTTACTTATACGCCTGTACCCTTATTTCGTTTTTCAAGTTATTTAGTCGATTTAATAACTCTTATTTAATATATTGCAGGTTTTTTATTCTAATATTTTGCTAATTGTAAATATATGTTGCTGTTTTCAGTACCATGCTGCTGCCATGATAATTTTGAATATAACCAAAGAACTAAAATTCTTGTAAGTTCTTCAACTATATTTGGTTTTGAATTGAAATTCATAAAAGTGCATTTTTCCGAATTTACTAGTAATTTATTAAATGTAAAACAGTTTGTTGCACAATTTACAGCTGTATAATTTGTTTTTCCTTTGTTCCTGGGAAGAGGAGCTTTTAACTGTTGTATCATCCGCAAAAACAATACATACAATTGATGACCCACTCAGCATGGTAAATCATTTATATATATTAAAAACAATAAGAGGTCCAAAATAAATCCCTGTGGCACAACGTGGAGCAATGGTAGCTCTTCAGATTTGCAATTGTTATAATATACTCATTGACTCCGTTTTCCAATATACGAACTTGTAGGGTTTGAGTAATCACGTCAAACCTCTACTAATTTACCGATACGAGTAAAATTATTTATTACTCAGGGAAAAGAGATTATTTCTTTATTTAAATGTAAGGAAAATGTAAACTAACGTTTTTACATTAAACCAAAAAACTCTGTCTATCTAAATTATTTATTTTTCGTTTCCATGGTTCCCTGATGCCCTGGAGCTCGTTGTTTGCCTGGAGCTCCTTGTTTGCCGCGCTCTCGCCTGTACATTCCTCGAGGGTACGCCACACTACCCCCCCCCCCCTTAGAAAAAGGAAGTAAAAGAGAAAACTAGGAAAGGGGAAAAGAGAAGGAAACCCCTCTAGTAGGAGTTGTTTTTTTGGTTACAGATCCATGACGTTTAAGAATAGACCGAAGAGGTATAGTAGGGAAAGGAGAAAAATGTAAAGAATTTGAAGATGAAGAAACAGAAAATGTTGGTTGGAAGCTAGGCTTTAATCGGTCAACGGTAACATTTGTGATTTTTCCGTTAACAGAAATCGTAAAAAATTTTGATTGTCGCTTTAAAATTTGAAACGGTCCGTCATACGCGGGTTGAAGAGGATGCTTAATACAATCCTTCCTAATGAAAACGTGTGTGCAATTACTTAAATCGGGGTGCACAAAACTTTTGCGAGAGGCTGGGCGGCTTAATGCAGGTCGTAGTATCTGCATTTTGACTCGTAAGTCATCAATAAATTTAGAGCCTGAAGGAAGGTAACCGGAAATTGAACTTGGAAACAGGAAATCGCCTGGTAAACGTAATGTTTTACCATAAACGTATTCGGCTGTTGTGGCCGAAAGTGAAGTTTTAAAAATAGTGCGTAAACCTAATAAAATTAAAGGTAGTTGTGACACCCAGTTCTTTGGATCGTTACTCATTCGGATAGAGTCTTTAATTTGTTTATTGAGCCGCTCTACCAAACCGTTACATTGCGGATGATAGGCGGTTGTGGATTTGTGTGTAATGCCAAAAATTTTGCAAAAATGTTTCCAAACGTGAGATTGAAATTGACGTCCACGGTCAGTGAGAACCGTAGATGGTATACCGAAGCGTGAGATCCAACAATTTTAAAAAGCTTGAGAAACAGAGTCTGCAGTAATTTCGACAAGTGGTTGGACTTCAGGCCAACGCGTGAATCGATCGATGCAGACTAAAAGATATCTGTATGTGTGACAAACTGGCAAAGGGCCGATAATGTCGATGTGGATGTCAGTGAATCGGTCGTCCGGATCAGGAAACTTAGCAATCGGGGATACTGTGTGACGGAAAATTTTGACTTTCTGGCACTGCAAACAGGATTTGACAAAATGTGTGATGTGGTGGTTCATCCGCGGCCATACATAGCGTGAATTTACAAGACGTTTCATTGCTCGAACGCCAGGATGAGTTAACCCGTGGAGTGACTGCAAAATGTTAAGTCGTAATTCTCCGGGAACATAAGGTCGTTTCGAAACAATGTCAACGTAAATGGGTGTGCTAGTGCCAGGCGGAGTGAACTGCTCCAGTTTCAGTGAAGTTGTGCCGTTTGTTAACAAAAATTTAAGCTCATCGTCTTCTGACTGAAATTTGGCTAGGTCCGGTAATTCTAAAATATTAATTTCGACACGCGATAACGTATCCGCGACGTCGTTTTCTTTACCGGGAACAAACCTAACGTCAGTAGTGTATTGCGCGATAAAAGTTAAATGTCTGTGCTCACGTCCTGAATAACGATCTGAAGTTGAATTTATGGCAGCAATCAATGGTTTATGGTCTGTAAAAATGATAAAATTACGACCTTCGAGATAATATTTGAATTTTTTAATTGCCAAATAAACGGCCAGTAATTCACGACCGAATGTACTGTATTTGCGTTCAGTTATTGAAAATGATTTAGAAAAGAAAGCTAGCGGTCGAAGAACGCCAGATTTTTCCTTCTGCTGCAAGACCGCGCCAGCAGCGGAATCAGATGCGTCTACCATAATGCTTAATTCTGCATTTGGGTCTGGTAGGCTAAGCATAGCACAGTCGGCTAGTGCAGCCTTGACTGCTGTAAATGCTTGTAGTGTAGGTTGTGACCATACCAGGGGTTTGTTGCGTGGAGTTTGAGATGCAAGTTGGTTGAGCGGTGCAAGTATTCTTGAACATGATTTTATAAATCTGTGGTAGAAGTTTACCATGCCAAGGAAACGTTGAAGTGATTTCTGGTCAGATGGTTGTGGAAAAGACATGATTGCATCAACCTTAATTTGTAATGGTTTAATGCCTGAACTGTTAATGCTATGACCTAAGAAATCTAATTTTGTTTCGCCGAAAATACATTTGTCGTTATTAATTTTGATTCCAAAAGTTGTTAATCGTTGAAAAATTTGTCGGAGGTGTTGTACGTGCTCATGTTCGTCTTTACTGAAGACTAAAATGTCATCCAAATATACGAAACAAAATGGTAGCTCGCGAAGAACCGAGTCCATAAACCGTTGAAAAGTTTGTGCGGCGTTTCTCAAACCAAAACTCATCCGCGTATACTCAAACAAGCCAAATGGCGTTGTGATTGCAGTCTTCGGTATATCATCAGGGTGAATTGGAATTTGATGATAAGCTTTAATCAAATCGATTTTAGAAAAGACTTTGCAACCAAAACAGCTATACGTAAAATCATGCAATATGGGCAGAGGGTATCGGTCAGGAATTGTAACCTTGTTAAGTGCACGGTAATCTCCGCACGGTCGCCAAGAACCATCGGATTTCGATACCAAGTGTAGCGGTGATGCCCATGGGCTTGATGAGGGTCGAACAAAACCAAGTTTTAATAAGCTATCGAATTCTTGTTTGGCAATTTTGAATTTGTGTGGCGGTAAACGCCTTGGTTTGCTGAAAACAGGTGGGCCAGAAGTTTCGATGCTATGTTGCACTTGATGTTTAATTGGGTTAGTGAGGTCAAAAGAAGTGGTGAGATCGGGAAATTGATTGAGTAATTTGGAATATGTTGGATGATGATTGGATAATGAATTTATGATCGGCTGTTGCATCAGACTGGACGGTTTCCTCATTAATCGATTATTGGCAATATCAACAATTATGTTGAAATGCCGGAGAAAATCTGCACCAAGAATCGAGTGGTTTACGCGTGCAAGTATGAAATGCCACTGAAATGTTACATCTAAGCCGATGTTAACTGTTAGTTTAGATAATCCGAAAGTTGAAATTAAATTTCCACTTACGGTTTGCAATGTAAATTTTGTAGGGGGGTGAGTATTGGCATAGAGTTGATTCACCGCCAAAATGCTGACCTGGGCACCAGTGTCAATAAGAAATTTAGTGCCAGAATTTGTATCGCGGATAAAAAATAGTCGACCTGACGGAAGAACGGAATCGTAGGTCGACATCAAACCCGTTCTGAGCCGTTTCCCCAATCGCAAGGTTTAGTGCATTTTCGTGCATCGTCTTTAAAATTATAGTGATACCAGCACAATTTGTGGTTTGGGTCATCACGTTGTACAGAACGAGACCTGGAAGAAGAACGGTTTCGACTTGGATATTTGTTTTTAGATTGTTGCAAAATAGAGGTAGTTAAGGTGGTTAAATTTTGAGTTAATTCCGAAATTTGATTCTGTAAACTTTGCACCGTTGCTTCGAAATTGCTAAATTTCGTGTCTAATTTGGTGTTATTCGAAACTTGTTTGGAAATGCCAGTAGCACTGATGGACATAGGTGCTGAGATTTCCATCACGTGATCTGCCATTTCTGCAAGATCTGCTAATGACGTACCACGTGATGCAACTAGGATCTTTTGCACATCAGCGGGAAGACGTTGCAAGAAAATTTCGCGTAGTAAGTTCTCATCGATTGAGGTATTCCCCAAAAGTTGCTGTAATTTACGTAGGAGTTGGGAAGGAATTTGATCTCCGAGTACCTCGTTCGATAAGAGTTTTTGTAAACGTTTCTTTTCAGAAATCATTGTCCGTTTAATAATCTCATTTTTTAGTATTTCATAAGGATCGATGGCGGGTGGTTCCATTAATAAATCCCTTACGTCCATTGCGATATCTGGAGGTAAGGAAGCGACAACTTTATAAAATTTCCGGACAGAACTGGTTACGCGTGAATTTAAAAATTCCGCCTCTATTTGGATAAACCAAATAAAGGGGTCGACACGCCAAAATGGTGGAAGCACACATTTAATATTACCGATCGTTTCCTCAGAGGTACTTTGATCTTCCATACCGTTTGAAATTAGGAAAAGAAATTAGAATAAAGAAAATCAAGAAGGAAGAAAATGTAAGGAGAAAGTGAGGATTTTCTAATGTGAAAGGTTAAATGTAGCGTCACCTTCGAGAAATGTTTCGTGGCTTACGTGCTTCCGTGTGGCTTTCGTGTTATCTGGACGAGTACAGGAATGAAGGATTGTAGACAGCTGACAGTTTTGAACACGATATTCCTCGATATGATCCTGCTCCTCTGCTATCGGCGAATCGTCGACACTTATCCTGTCGGGTTGAATACTACAGCAGCGTGTTCAGCAACAACGTAGGCCCCTCGGGGTCACCAATGTAGAATCACGTCGGGGTCACCAATGTAGAATCACGTCGGGGTCACCAATGTAGGGTTTGAGTAATCACGTCAAACCTCTACTAATTTACCGATACGAGTAAAATTATTTATTACTCAGGGAAAAGAGATTATTTCTTTATTTAAATGTAAGGAAAATGTAAACTAACGTTTTTACATTAAACCAAAAAACTCTGTCTATCTAAATTATTAATTTTTCGTTTCCATGGTTTTTTGTCCACCTCCCTGATGCCTGGAGCTCGTTGTTTGCCTGGAGCTCCTTGTTTGCCGCGCTCTCGCCTGTACATTCCTCGAGGGTACGCCACAAACTGATCAATCGATATCTGGGGTTAAAGTTATAGAAATAAAGATATCACGAGAGACGCAATTAAATGTCTTACTGAGATCGATGAAACTTGCTTCTCAATACCCTCCAGATTCAAATTCTTCATATATATCTTCAGTAAAAGCAATGATTGCGTCCCTGGTGGATTTACCCTTACTGATACCACATTGAGCAATTAATAATACAATTGTTAGCGATATATAATTGTCTCTAGTACTTTCGAAATAACAGATAGCAGTAAAATTGGCCTATAGTTATTTAAGTACTTTTCTCTTTCTAAGAATTGGTATACAAATTGCATGTTGGAGACACCTTGGAAAAATGCCATGTATTATACAAAGATTTATCAATTTTTTTAACAGAGTTGTTATTAAATTGACTACTTAAATATCCCGACACAGCTTATGTATGATGTATCTAACTGTAGTTTCGCTAAAGTCCTTAAGTTTAAAGGGATACGTTGTTGAAGTATTTAACTTGGCTAGTAGTTCAGAAGGAGAAATAATGGACTTGGAAAATTATTATTAATACTATCTGCAATTTTATGAAAACAAATTATTAAATGCATCTTCTTTAATGTCACTTTTAATGCAGGGGTGGATTTGTAAATAAGAGACTTCTTTACTTGATCAGTTGCACAGTTATTATCACATTGTTTTTTGTCTATACTTTTTATTAAGGCCGCATAGCCTTTGATTTATTGCCAAAATCCTTAATGAATACGATGAATTAAATTCTTACTTAACCCGTGGTGAAATATTTTCATATTATAAAAATTAGAGGTTAATTGAACTCCATGTGTGAAACAACACCAATAGTTTAATTAACCATTAACCCTTTATGAACTTTTCGTTAAATGTAAGTTTAACCTCTTTTAGAACTATACTGTATTTATTTTTATATATTTTGTACTGAAATATTAAATCAGGATGTTGCAGACTAGCATCTCTTAATAACATTAGCGTTTCACACATTTTACGAAGATTATGATAATACCAGCTGATATCATTTTTAATTCTAGGAAACATTTTAGGGAAAGGTTTTGATGTGTGAATATAGAGCGTCTGCATAAAATCAGGAAACACAGTCTCTACATCACCCTCATCGTTGAAAATATAATTCCAATCTGTGTTAGATAAGTGGATAATATGTAGTTTTCATATAATTGCATCATCTGTCTTGTCCACTCTTTCCTGTCTACACATCATGTCCAGAGCCACCCTTCTTGCAACAATTTTGACCTGTAGAATTTTCAACATAACTATATTTCTCATCTCGTCGACGCTTCTCAGAAATTCTGGATATGCCGCTTCCCAGCTCTATGCAATCTGCAACATAACGTGTTGTTCTAGCAACCCTCAGCATTTAATTCAGACTTATGCAGTTGTAACAACAGTGCCCTTCTTAATAACCCTTTAGTATTATTACATATTCCGACAAATAGATGCCTACACTTGTATTTTTAACCAAGATCTTCACTCCATCAACTAACCTAAATAACATTTAACAGGAGACACTTCAATTGTCATTATAAAAAAGTAAGTGAATCGATTTGGTACTTCTCGTAAAGCGGTGGTCAAAAGATTGAAAAGAAAGCCGAAGAACATCGATATGTTTTACTGTTTCACTTCAGAAAAGGAAAAACGCAAAGCATATTCATAAAAAGTTATGTGTTGTGTAGGGTAAAAATTGCTTAACAGAACGCCAGTGTCAGAATTAGTTCGATAAAATAAAGGAATTAATCGAAGAAAAACGCTGCAATGTGATTCAAGAGGTCGCAGAAATATTAAACATTTGCGCAAGATATGTTAGTAAACTCAATATTTGGGTTCCGCATGAACTCAAAGAAATTAGTTTAACAAAGCACAAACGTATTGTCACTGGCAACGAAATAATTCGAGTATTTCAGTTCTTAAAAAGATTCTTGTTTGAACCGATGGGTATGAGCTCATATTGTTTTAGTGGAGAGTGATGTGTCTTCGACGATTTGTTTCCCTTATTTTTCTGAAGACTGACAAATAAATAAAAAAGTACCATTTAGAATTGCTCTAATGGTACAGTAACTGCGTTTTTTTTCCCAAAAAAATATGCAACCATTTTTTCGATGTGCCCGAACATCTTTTGTTGAATTTGGCCCATACGGTCGACTGTTATTTACTTTCGGGCTAATACCAATATATCCATATCACCAGTTACGACACCATACACGTGTTTTGAAGCACCGCAATCGTATTTCTGGTGTACTATTCGACCCGAGTTAATTTTTGAGAGATTATTGAATAAAATGGGATCCAATGTTTCTAACTGCCAAATATAAATGCAATATTGAATGGATAAGGCTACCTTAATCTCATGAAGATCTTACAATATCAGTTTACGAAGATCATCAATGTTTTCTGGAACAACCAATTTTAGACGACTTTTACGAAATTTATCACTAAGCGAACTACGACCATGATTGAATTCCACATACCATCGATATGAAGTGGATTTTTGTTGGTGATTTATCCATATCGAAAGTTGTGAAAAATTATCGTTCGAAAATGGTCACGACTTAATTTCATTACTTGCCTGACATTCATTTTTCATGTTAAATAGCGCATGGTAATAGATGCGTTCTAAGTAACTCTACTAACAAAAGGTCAAACTTTATGTTAAGGATATCGGTTGTCAGATGGCTGCACCTAGATCGACCATTGATGAAATATAAAAAGCAAAACTCGTATATGGATTAAGCAAGGAAAATATGGGGAAAACTTACAGGTTGAGACTTTATCAAATTGGCATAATAAGATATTATTATTAATCAGACATTAAGGTGTGTCATATAAGTAGTTTCTATAGAAATCTGGCGGATAAATAGTAGTAAGAAATTAGATATTTGCTCCATATTATAATTTAATTTTAACTTTAATTCAAGATTCGATTTTTGTTTTACTATAAACTCAGCTTCAACGTTTTTTATTGTCTAATATTTCCACATTTGTATCTAGTACATATTCTTTTAATTTATACATAATAACTTGGCCAAGTACTTATAATTGATAACGATTATTTAATCTATTCCTTTATTATTGGGCAATTTTAGTGTCAATTTAGACGTACCCAATGTTTTTACAATTTAAAAACAAAATTTGTAATACGAAGAGCGTTATACCACAACAATAACTTAATATAAAAATGAAACTGTTTTTACAATCTTTGAACAATTCGCTTAATAATTACATTACTTACTTTGTTCTTTTACGACTTTATTCTTTATAGGGACGCTTTGGAATTTGCACACAAACAACTCTACATTTCGGAAGAACTGGACAACCCCAACATGCGGGCGGAGTCTTACTTGAATCTGGCGAGGGCGCATCAAAGGCTCGGAGGGTTGGAAAGGTTAGTGAATGTACGCGTTTACTTTAATACAATTTTCAAGAATGCAAACTTTATTCATTAATATACAGTAGGAGTTTCTTCGAAGTCCTTAGTAACTAAAAAAATACATTTACCAAATTGTGTAGTTATATAAGCTAAATTGAATAATCATTAATCATCTACCTGATGAAACTGATGAAACATATTTTTGAAATTATTAAACGAAGTGTTTTATTTATAGAGAATGTGAGAAAATTAAAGTAATTTAATAATTAATGCTAAAATTAAGCTATTTTTTTAATAAGAATATTTTAATAATGCTTTATACGTTAAATATTTAATAATAATGATGGCTTATTAAATAAATCAAAAATTGTATGTAGAGTGCCTGCTCACGGTCCACGGGCCTGAGTTCGAATCCCAACCGGTCGGTGGATTTTTCTATGGAATAATTCACCGTTCGGATCCATGAATGTATGTGTGTGTCCCTCATTTCATATATATGAATAATAAATACTTTGAAAATTGGCGTGACTGAATAGCCAAGTTGCTTATGATAATTTCCCTTCACCATCCCAACCCACAATTCTATCCAACACCCTTCCTTTAAAAAAAATGCATGTCAATAAATTAACTTTCTTATTACACTTATATTTTACTATGACTAGTTTCAATTATACGGTAATTATTTTCAAATAGAGCATATGATAATGTATATATTTCTCTCATTTATATTTTAAATACTCGGTACAGTAATTATTCCGTAACTAGTTAATAAAAGAGTTAATTGTTTTCTCTATTTTAATAATTTAAAATGTTGTATATAACTAAGTGGACGCATTTTTGATTCAAAAATAAATTATGTAGTGTATAGTTACAGCTTAAAAACCATCAAAACAAATATTATTAGTATCTAATAACGTATAGTCAATCTAACCAAGAATAGGTATTCTGATCCATAATATGTGATTTAATTGAGTAATTACATGAGACATGCAGCATGGTTGAAATACTAAGCATTCCCCGACACGAACGCCAGGGTTGCAATTTGAGAAATTCAGCGTGGCAAACGTGGTACGCGTATAATTCAAAATCAATCGATATATCTCAGCGACACCCCCCAATAACCACCAAAATCGCAAATTAGCGTTAACTCTTCCTCTATCAATCCATGCACATTCTTGATCTGATCGCCTCATCATTGACTCCACGTGATGTTTCCGGGGAACTAATTAGTGCGTTGGGGGTGTTAAATGGGACACCAAACACCATCACAATATGATATTCCCGACCGGCGACTAATTACAAGGGGTGGTGGCCCTGGTTCTCCCTTGAACCGAACGACGCCGGATTCGATTTCTCATAAACTTGATGGAAAAAAGGCCGTGTAATTACAGCCGACCCTAATTGATTACCCTCGCCAAACGTGAGATAACGAAATCAATAAATCCGGCTTCCGTTACTGATATTACACGGTTTTTATTGATGAAATTTATGACACTGTCACAGGTTTTCACATATATCAAATATTTTTAATAATGAAAATAATTGCGATTAATATCACTATAAACTCTAAAAGCAATATATTTTTAAGTAATAAATTAGTAAATATAAATACAAATAATGTAAAAAAAAACATTCGTCCTAATTAATTATAAGAATTCTAGTCAGAGTAAAAACAAAGTAGTTAATAATGACTACAGCTATTGAGTAACCTTTTTTTAGTCTTTGTACAATTTTGATTTCACTCTGACTCGAATTGTTATAATTAATTTGAATACATGTTTTTATATATAAAAATATAAATACCATCAATCACTTTATTCAGGTTTTTTTAAGAAAGAAAAATACGGTCAATGAGTTTTTTAATCATATTTCAATATTTTACTATAATTTCAATTAATTTAAAATATTTCAAACCAAGTTTTCCATTTTTTTTTAAATTATATTCAGTAAAATAAACGAATAGAGAATACAATGGAACAATAAAGAAAATGGGTTGATGGAGAAAAGAGCACACATAACAAAAAACTAATATTACTAGATAAAAAAGTAAATAAAATAACATAATTATAAATAAAGAACCAATAGTTTGAAATGGTAAAGGTCTACAAAGTAAATAATAAGGAAATTGCAGAAAACTACAAACAAACAGTAGAAGTTAAAATGAGAAATAAGAACATAATAGAAAATAAAAATGTAGAACAAGTATAGCAAACAATTAAAAACATCATAATAAAAATAGCAAAAGAAGTATGTGGTATAAATCGAAGAAATTCAAGTAAACAGTACACAGCATGGTGGACAGACCAGATAAGAGAACAAACAAAAAGGAAAAAGAAGGCATGGAAAAAATATATAAATGAGAGAACTGAAGATAATTATAATGAATATAAAAGAGAAAGAAAACATGCAAAAGCCCTAGTAGCATCATCAAAAAAAGATAAATGGAAAGATTTCGGCGAAAAAATGGAACATGATAGGAACGGGAATCAAAAACTTTTTTACAAAGTGCTGAAATCTCTCAGGACTGAAAGCAACGGAAATGAGATACATAGGTATATAAAAGATACGAACGGAAACATCCTCAGAGAAGATAAAAAGATAACAGAAAGATGGAAAGAGTATTTTCAGGAACTATTAGAAGCAGAATCAGAAACAGATGAGAAAAATTAACCTGAAACAATATTAAATCTAGAACACCTAGAAGACTTCACAACTCTAGAAGAATTAACTGAAGTAATTAAAAAACTGAAAAATGGAAAATCACCCGGATACGACAAAATAACTTCAAACACGTTAAAAAACTTAGACCAAAACGGAATGGAGTTGCTATTTAACATATACAACAAGATATGGAGGGAGGAAAAGATAGCTGAGGATTGGAAAACAGCACTCATAATCCAAATACATAAAAAAAGAAGACAGAAAAAACTGCAATAACTATCAAGAAATCACGCTGCTGAGTAATGCCATGAAAATTTTCGAACAGCTTTTGGACAAATGAATAAGATCAGTGACTGAAAAATCACTAGACGAATCACAAAGTGGATTAAGAAGAGGCAGAAGTATACAAGCCCACATATTCTCCATTAAACAAATAACACAGAAAAATATCCAGGAAAAAAAGAACACATATATCGCTTTTATTGATCTTGAAACGGCGTTTGATGTAATACCTAGGGAAAGGCTATGGGAAATCCTCAAATCAAAAGGGATCACGGACAAATTGTTGAATATACTACGAAATATCTACAGGGACAACAAAAACATGGTCATTTACAACAATCAAATATCAGAAAGTTTCACAGCAAAAGGGGGATTACGACAAGGAGGTGGCCTGATTCCTTTACTGTTTATAATTTATATGGACCAGATCATAAAAGAATGTAATAAGAAAACGAGGAAAACATTAATTGGACACAGAAATATGCAAATAGTAGAAATATCTGAAGCAGCGTTTGCCGACGATATTGTACTCTTTGTTAAAGACGAGAAGGAATTACAACAACACCTGGAAATATGGAACACCACGTTAGAAGAATTTGGAATGAAAATTAACACCAAAAAGACGAATGTAATGATTATTGGAGAAGACAGCAGAGAAATAAATATAGAAGTACAAGAAGAAACGATTGAACAAGTACAAACAATGAAATATCTAGGAATAACTATTGATGAGAAGGGAACACAAGAAATCGAAATTAACAAGCGAATAGAGAAAACGATGAAACTATATTTCGCAATGAAGGACAAATTTATCAACAGACAAGAGATAACAAAGATGAAAGTATTTAAAACAATATACGCACCAATTCTGCTTTTTGGATGCGAATCATGGAATCTCAATAATAGACAAAGAAGCAAACTGCAAGCGGTAGAGATGAAGTATTTAAGAAGAGTGATGGGAATAACTAAGAAAGACAGAATAAAAAACACAACAATAAGAGAAGAGCTAGACTGCCAAACGATATTTCAGACAATAGAAGAAAAGCAACTTGTTTTGTGGGGACACCTACAAAGAATGGAAGAGACAAGACCAGTAAGAAGAATATGGGAAGCCAAGATACAGAAGAATAAGAAAGTGGGAAGGCCGAGAAAAACATGGGATAGCACTGTTGCAGAAATATTAGAAAGAAAAGGACTACCATGGATGGACGCTACAAAATTAGCCAAAGACAGAACAACATGGAAGAAGTTTTTTAAAACTTGAATATAAATACAACCGACACCACAAAAGGTGGTATAAGGAAATAAGATTATATATATAAAATAGTATTTCAAAGTATCTGCAATATTATGGGCAGTTTTTTGAAAAAGTAACATTTTGGGCAAATTTGATTTTTTAAATTAATTACTTTTTACTAGATTTACCAATTATTAACAAAAAATTAAAATTGCTATAATAAAAAAATAAAGTGCTATATTCAATAGATGGCGCTATTTAATACTTGTTTGTGGTCAATAGATAGCACTAGTTGGTCCCAGTTGGCCTTTTTTGCTAGTTATATAGTTTAACTTAGGCAGTAATGCATCACTTTTGATTTGATGGCGAAAGCCTAGGTCCTAAAAACATAATATAAGATGTAGCATTTAATACCTCTAAGTATATGAAGAAAACATAATATTAAAAACTATTGTTAAATATTATTCATACTATTGATCAATAGGTGACGATAGTGTAACAGCTTATATATGGCCCTAGACAATTCCAGATAATTACTTTCCTGTAGTTTAATTTAGTTTAGTATTTATAATAAAGATACTAAACTAAATGAAACTACAGGTCTTGACTAGCTGAAAAACATAAATTGTAAAAAATTAATATAAAAATATAACGTCCATCTAAAGAAGATTGTGTAGATTATAAAAAATCCCAATTAACTCTTGTTAATAAAATTGGGATTTAATTAAGTAAAGAGTCTTTATTAAACTAATTAAAGTGTTAAATTAGAAGAACAGTTTAGAGAGACGTTGTACACGCGTAACAGTATGTGTGCGAGAGTGGTTTTATATCGTGTCGTGTGGCGGCGCCACTACACAGAGCGCGTGATTCAAATTGTATGTCAACACCCTCCCTCAATTTTAATCATTAAATAAACAAAAGAGAAGAAATAAAAAAAAAATTATCCCAACCCCAAACCCTTACAATGTTTTTCATGCGCAAATTTAGTCACTGGCTTGGTGAGGACATCCGCCAGTTGCTCCTCAGTTGGAATAAAACGCAAGTCTATTACTCCTTCAGCCACCTTCTGCCTGATAAAATGATGTTTCAAATGCTTCAAGTGCTTCAGGCGATTATGCTTTTCTGGGTTTCTAGCGACTTTCATGGCGGACTGATTGTCTTCATGGATTAAGACCTTTTCCCGACTACCACAAATTTGTAATTCAAGGAGCAGGTTGCGGATCCAGCAGGCTTCGCTAACTGCCATTGAAAGTGCAACATATTCCGATTCAGTCGAAGAGAGTGCAACTGTTTGTTGCTTTCTGGATGCCCACGAAATTGTATTTCCATACACCTTAAAAGCGTATCCTGAAGTGGATTTCCTGTCCTCCACATCACTGCCCCAGTCAGCATCCACATAGCCTTCAATGATATCTGCAACATTGTTCTTGCAAAATCTTAGCCTGTATTCAATCGTGCCTTTCAGGTATCTCAATACTCGCTTCAACGCTTTGTAAAGGGCTTCGGACGCTCTACCTTGAAAACGACTTAAAATATTTAAAGTCGCGCAAATGTCTGGACGACTGCCCAGCATCGCGTACATTAAGCTGCCTATTAATTTCCTGCAACGATGTTCCATTTCCATGTTTTCTGATTCAGTTCGTTGTAATTCATTCGTTTTAAAATTTAGATCCAAAGGTGTATCGGCTTGCAATCTTCCATGGAATAAATCTTTATGATGCCTCTTATGTAGTCTGCTTGGTCTATCTCAATTATTCCGTCATGAATGTTTTGATTGACTCTCAAACCCAAGTATGTCGAGACTCCTCCCATTTCCTTCATTTCAAAATTTTCGGAAAGTCTTTGTTTTAGCTGCCCTATATCTGTAGCGCTTGAGCCTGCAATCAAAAGATCATCAACATACAACAGGACATAAATCCTATTTGCTTGGCTTTCACGAAAATATAGACAATAATCGTTCAAAGAACGTTCAAAATTTTCGCTTCGCATGAAACCATCGAACTTCTCATTCCAGCGTCGTGGTGATTGCTTCAACTCATACAAAGCTTTGTTCAATTTAAGCCTACAATTTAAGTTTTTATATTCCACGCCTTCGGGAATTTCCAGAAAAACATCTTCTTTAATGTCGCCATTTAGAAACGCACATTTAACATCCATCTGATGAACTCGATAATCAAATTTGACTGCTAACGAAAGGACAATTCGCATTGTAGTTAACTTTGCAACAGGCGCGTAGACGTCCGATAAAACAGGAACCTTTTGTTGGAAGCCCCTTGCTACCAATCTTGCCTTATACTGGTATTTGTCAGGGTCATCAGTCTTCTTTCGTTTAAACACCCACCTGGTTTCTATAGTTTTCATGTTCTCTGTCGGATTTACTTCAGTCCAAGTGTTGTTTCTGGCCAGTGAGCTCAATTCATCTTTGACAGCCCTGTTCCAGTCTTCAGCTTCCGTACTCTTCATAGCTTCTTTAAAAGATCTTGGTTCCTCCACAATGTAACCCATGAACGCGTTGTCTAAGTTCATCTTATATTCTAGGAGGTGCTGCGGCAACTGACGCTCTCTCCTCGGACGCTGTTAACCGCCTTCAAGCTCTTCCTCTTCTAATATTTCCTCGTCCTCATCTTCTTCATTTTGGATCTCTTCTTCAGGATAATCCTCTTCCTCAGCAACGTTATCATCGACGACTCTTTCATGCTCTCGAATACCATTACGAATAAATTTGAAATCTCTAGAAAACTCGACTTCATTAGTACTTTGAATTAATACTCTGATACCTTTAACGGTATGAATATAGACTTCATCGCCGAATACACCCAGATTAGCTGCATCAAACTTCTTCCTTTCCCAAGACTCGAATGGTGTTTTTCCTGGATCTGAACTTTTATTTGTACGGTTAAGAACATAGACCACCATATTAACTGCCTCTGCCCATAAATTCTTAGACAATTCTTTTGCATTGAGCATGGTGCGTGCTGCTTCAACAATGGTTCTCATTTCTCTCTCTGCTCTACCGTTCTGTTGTGGGGTATATGGTACTGAACACTGATTGCTTATTCCGTTATCTTCAAAAAGTTTCTTAACAAAATTATTAATAAATTCTGTCCCGTTATCAGACCTCACGGTTTTGACACGATTTCCCATGTTTTCGGCACGTTTCAGGAAGACTTCTATTTTTCGACCCACTTGATCTTTGTCACGGAGAAAATATACCGTCCGGAAGTTACTATGATCATCTTTAATAAGGAGGAAATACTTTGCGCCTCCTAGGGAAACTTCTTCCATGGGTCCACATAAGTCTATATGTACCATTTCACCAGGAGTTGTACACCTATTGCTACTTAATGGAAATGATAATCTATGGAATTTTCCCACTTGGCATGGCTCGCAATATTCGGTGCTATTTTCGTACTCAATACCCTCCCTTTTTAAAAACTCTTTGACATACCCAAAGTTTTGATGTACCATGCGATCGTTCCACACTTTCAAACTGTCTTTTTGCCTCTTTCCAATAAGACCCACTTTATGTGGTTCAGCCTCAAAGTTCATTTTGTATAATTTTCCTTGCCTCATTGCTTCAGCACACACTATACCTGCACTGTTCATGAACTTGCTTGTTGTTTTGTCTGCCCACATCGTGTAGCCATTGTCCAACGCGGCACCTTTCGAAAAAAGATTACAAAGCAACTCTGGCACAAACAGAACATCCCTTAAAATGGAGTTAATGTTCTTGTCACCGACCCTTGCAACAACTTCAACGGTGCCTGAACCTGGAGCTTTGATTACATTTCCGTCACCAATACGCACAGATTTTTCATGACGGAAATCAGTGTATGAAGTGAACTGATTTTTATTCCTCACATGTGTTCACTGGCACCACTGTCCAGATACCAACTGTCCTTGCAAACATCATTATTTATAAATGCAGCACTAAAAAAAGCTTGCCGATTCCAGTCTGCTTTGTCCTTATTCTTATTCTTGTCAGCCAATTTTGGGCAATCCTTAATTAAGTGGCCAAACTCTTTACAATATCGGCATACTATTTCTTTGCAATCAGCCTTTAAATGCCCTGATTTTCCACAGGCGAAACACTTTGGCGGCCCAACTCCGTAATTTGTCTTTATTGCTTTAAATGCGTTTGTGTTTGTATCGCCACTACGACTTTTCAGGCGTTCCTCCTCAATTAACAGCCGTGCAACTAATTCATTCAATGTTTGTTTCTCAATTGGCACAGAGTCCCATGCAGATACAAAATGTTGTAAACTCTCAGGTAATGACATCAGCACTTTAGTAATGAGCATTCGTTGGGATACTTCCTCACCCATGCACTTTAACTGACTTGCTAGATCTTCAATTGAAGATACAAACACAGCAACTCCCTTTGCTTCATCATATGTTGCAGTAAAAAACTTTTGTTGTACAAGATGAATACTGGACTCAGACTTAAACTCATAAATGCTTAGCAGCTTGTCCCACATCTCTTTCGCAGTGTCACATGTTAAACCATGACGCATTGCCCCTTCATCTAATGCTGAGACAATGACATGTTGAGCTTTGGCTTCTCGTGATTCCACTTCTTTCTTTAACTGTGCATTTGAATTGTCACTGCAGATATCATTTCCTTGAACTGCCTTCAGCAGACATTTTGCCTTCAGAGCAATTTGTATTTGGAATTTCCATACTTTCCAGTTCTCGGAACCTGTAAGCTTTCTTATAGTATTTTCCGACTTTTCCTCCATTGCTGAGATTTCCTTAAACCGTCAAACCGTAAAAACACGCGACGACTGACTACCGAACGAAACTGTAACCGAAACCGAACCAGTAAAAACGGACTGCTCCAACTTGAGCTCTAAGCACACCGCGCACGCCTTGACTCTAACCTCAAACTTGTTATCTTTTAATTAAACCGAAATTAAACACTCCTTTTATATTCTGTACAGGCACTGCATGTCTGGGCCCATAACCTGTTAATAAAACTGGGATTTAATTAAGTAAAGAGTCTTTATTAAACTAATTAAAGTGTTAAATTAGAAGAACAGTTTAGAGAGACGTTGTACACGCGTAACAGTATGTGTGCGAGAGTGGTTTTATATCGTGTCGTGTGGCGGCGCCACTACACAGAGCGCGTGATTCAAATTGTATGTCAACAACTCTTGTTATATTTACTCGATAGATGGCGCTGTGTCACTTTACAGTTCTAGTTAAGATATACAATTTAACTTTAATATATCAGTATAGTGACAAGATATGTCCTCTAATGTCCAACTAAAGAAGAAATTACATTAAATATTATTTTTATTCCCGTTGTTCAATAGATGGCGCTGTGTAATAAATATCTGTAGACAATAGATAGTTTATAAGATATAAAGGAGTGAAGTATAAATGTATATACTTTTATAAAAGGAGTAATTATAACTAAATAAATAAATAAATATAACTGTGCTTAATTATTTAGTTACTCAACTTTAAATAACTCAAAAATTATATGTTAATATTGTAGATGGCGCTAGTCACACCAAGTTAGATCTTTTATTAGCTGATTAAAACATTCTGTATAACTTAGATAGTAATATATGAGTGTTTAATTAGATCATAAAAAGGGAAACACATTCATCTAAAGAAAACTATGATGAAGTGAAGTATAAATGCTATTAGAAAATATTGTTTCACTCTTTATTCAATAGATATAGCTATGTAATCAATGTCTGCGGTCAATAATGATCTGCAGCCGACAGCCCTACCCATATGCAGAATTACAACTAAAGGAACAACACGTTGAACGGGTTAATTGTAGAAAGTGCCCTTTATTCAGGCTAATATTTCCTTAATAGTTACAAAAGAGCTAACTTTATTTTACTATTGGGAGCTATGATTTCTCGATTTGCTGTCGCGCATGCTGGCTAAACGGCACCTCATCAATTCTTCCTGACGACGGGCCTTAAACTCCTTCTTCCGCTAAGCCAATAATTTGGCGTAGTTGTCAGCTTAATCTTTGCGTTTGTAGCAATGCTTCATCTTCAAGGTCAAACGATGCCTTGAAGAACGTTGCCTTGAAACGTAGCTTTTTGCCCACCTTTCTTGTTTTGACTAGAAACAAGCGCTTGACAACATACTGACCGACATCGTTCTCCTTGACTAAGGTCAAGAGCTTACGTATCCTTGAAGCCCTCTTTGCACATAACCTATGTGCTACTGTAGTGTTCGTGGGTCCAGAAATTTCCTGTTCGACTTTACGTATAATGCCCAAAGCAAGTACGCTGAGGTTACCATCTACAATACATCCACTGACAGATTTCTTTTTACGTTCGCAATTGTTTTAAGTATTTAAGCACCTACATTACATACAAACTAGATCCGGGCAAATAAATTAATTGAAGTATAGAACAGGCACGAATTACATCCACGAGCATGAAAAACTGTCTGTAACGACTCTCTAAATCTAAAACTCAGACAGAGAATGATCAAATGTTACATACGGTCAATATAAATACGGATATGAAGAAGAAACGTTATTAAAAACGTTAGTGTAATCATTACTTATTAGATGGTGCTGTATTATAAGTGTATCTTTTAATAGAGGTCGTTGGTCAATTTCAGATGGCTTTATTTTATTGTTTGGCAAAGTTTGAGATATATATATATATATATATATATATATATATATATATATATATATATATATATATTATATTAATGTAGTAATATAGTGTCTGAAAGGCGAAAGCTAAAGTCATCGAGAACAAATATAAAATTAAAATATATTTTCTACAGTCTGAAGTAAACTTTAAATAATTTAAAATAAGTGTATCACATAATTTCAAAGAGTAAAAAAAATAGTGACAATACAACTTAAAAATCCCCTCCTATCGAGAAGGACTAAATTCAATTCACCAAATTCGTGAATAATTAGAATCTAGATCAAATTTCCATTTATCCAATTCGTTTTATCAGGTTTTTACACTTAGTTGTAAATTAACAATTAGAATTTTCTAGTTACCAATTCTATAATTAAAAACAAAACTTTAAATTAGAAACAAATATAATCATAGTTAATGTAATCTCAGAAACATATTATCAAATTAATTTAAATAGTTAAACATAGTTTTGGACTACCTACATAAAATACATTCATATTTAAGAAATATATAATTTAGTTTCCTCCTCAATCAATTTTAACTCATTACATTTGGGCAAATTTATAAAATTAGATATAAATTAATTTAACGTACTCTCAACATTTCTCAATACATTTAAGTGACCAAATGAACTACGAATTGGCCCAGTGTACCTTTAATCTAATAAAAAATTTAAATAATCTATCCTTAAGTTAAAAATTTAATTAGCGCATTTCTAACCTACCTCAATAAACTAAACATTTTTAAATTGATTGAGAATCTATAATTTTGGTTCAAATGCAAAATTATGGTGGGTCAATATATTTTAAATGAGGTAGGTTAAGACTATTATAAATAACTATATGATTTATTGAGGTTAGTCTTGTGAACGCTAAACTAATTCATATTAAAATAGAGTAGATTTAGCTAACGTTATGTAAAACTATAAACTATAGCCTCATAGCTTTTTGAAGAACTGAAAATACAGGGAGTATGCTGTAATAGCCACATGACTATTTTCTAAAATATTTGTGAATTAAAGCTTAGAACCTTTACAATGAAAACTTATTTAGGGAATTAAAGAAACTAGTAAAAATCAAGTGTTATACAAATTAAGTTAAAGTATTTTACTGATTATTAAAGATCTATCTCTAAGTAGAAGCTTCTTGTATTCAAAATAGTATTTAAACAGTGACAATTTTTATATTCCCCGTTTTTAATGAATTATAAAATATTTTGGATATAGTTTCACATGATCTCTACATAATTTGCAAATATTCTGAAGCATTTTCCTTACAATCTCTATTAAATTTCTAAATAATAACAATAAGAACTGTGACAGCTTTGGATCTATTAAACCAAAAGTGATTATTTCTACTATCGCGAGCTACATATATTTTCAAACTTTTTGCTCAAATTTGAAATTCAATCTTTCCTTCTGCAAATTTTCTAAATTAAAGTAAAAAAAAAGGTAATGCATAAATTAAGTTTCGTAATATTTTCAGGAGTCTACATAAACAGTTACCTTGGAGGATATATTTCGCAATCTCAAATATAATCGTGTATACCTATTTAGATTTTTTTTAATGAAAACTAAAACATAATTATATTTGTAGTGTGAGTGATTTCCGTTTCATGGAATAAAAACTTTTTTAGTTAATGTTCCAAAGTGAGACATTGATTAACGATATTAAGTTAAGATCAAACTTTGCCAACTATATTATAGCCAATTGGCAACTTTGAGAAATCTTAAACAGACTATTCCTTATAGGTACCTTAAAACAATATACAGAATTGATTTCGATGATAAGAGCCTAAACAGGAACTTTACTTTAAAAATAAAATGTTGATAATGGCCCTCTAAAGGTCGGAACTATACTCACGAAGAAATGAACTTTAAAGTTTCTAACATATCTATTTGTATTTATTACGAGGGTTGCTATTTATGTATTGAGAATAGAAAGAATAAACAAATAAAGTTATCAAAAATATTTTTATCGCTTTTCAAAATAATCGTCTTTATGATCTACACTTTTGCATGCGATTGAACCACCCTTTGTCCAGGCAGAGGATAATCGTTCTAAAACATACATTTTGAAGGCCCCGCTTTTTCGGGCGATGAAAATCGGGGCTGTAAGGCAGATGACCCATGAATTCGATCTTTTGGGTGTCCAAATACTCGTTTGTTGCATGCGATGTCCTGATGCAAATGATTCCTCGTTTTTGGTTGGTTTTTCTCAATTTACAGAAAACTTCAGACAAACAAATAGTCATATGCCACGCTGAATGAACGGACTTTTGATTTTAGAAAGCCACAGTTGCCACATGACCGGTTTTCGTGAAGAAAAATACCACCATTAGCTTCTTAACGCTTCTAGAAAGAACAATTTTTGTTGGCTTTGCTTCACATTGAAACAGCAAAACTGTGACGATGATCTATATGGGTTTAGATGCACCACAGTTGTATTTTGAAATCATTTTACAGCCCCAATCAACACAAGTATTTTTTGAACATCTATCAACAAATGAGGAATCCAACACGCACATAACTTCCGATTTCCCAAATGTTCATGCAAAATCTTATGTATACTGGTCATACTAATACTTAAACATTTCTCAATTTCGTGATATGTCACAAGACAATCTTCTTCAATTAATTTTCGCATAGCATCGATATTTTCACACACAAAGACCGATTTTTGACGACCTTCTTTAACTTCGTCCTTGAGTGAACTCCGTCCACGTTTGAATTTGATTGATGCACTGTTATTGAGTTAGAAAGTCATAATAAATCATAGCTCCAAAATATAATGAATTAAGTGATAGAAAAAATATGACGAGGTGATTTAGACAAAGAAAGCAAAAGTTTAAAACAAATTAAACATCACTCCAGAAAATAATTGAAATTGTTAGAAATAAAGGAATAATTAAAAATTGGTAAAATCAATTGTACATTGACCTAAATTTGATGAACAAAATCAATTGAAAATTATTATAAATAGTTACAATAAAATTAATTTAAAATTATTAGAAATTTAAATAAAGAAAACAGTTGACAATGCCCAAAAACAATCAATTAAAGATTGATGGACAAAAATACTGATAATTAGTAAAAATAGTTGAAATTTGCCAGAAATAATAACAATTGACAATCAATAATAGCACTTGAATATTAACGATAAAATCAAAAATTATTTTAAAAACAGTTGCATTAAATCAAATTTGTTAATAAAAATTAAATTGACAAAAAAAACATCAGCAAATGTAACGAAAGAAAACAATTGAAAATTATTTTAAAAAAAACACTTTATATTGACAAAAAAATGTGATAAAATAATTGAAAACGTTAAAAACACTACAACATTTGAATGTTATAGAATCATTACAAAATCACAAATAATTATTTGTGATTAAAACAAATTGTTGTAAATTTGCAAAGAAAGAACAATCGACAAATGATCAAAGCAGGTAAACATTCATAAAAAATTACGAACGAAAACAAATTAAAGTTATAAAAAAACAGCTGAAAGCATTAAAACAATTGAATGCCATTTCAGATGTCAATTACAATTGTTGAAAAGTAAACAATCGTTACTTGATGAAAGAGAACAAAACTCAAATTAAAAATTAAGTTAAAATCATTGATTGCCAAGAAACAGTTAAAACTGTAACTTAAAAAAACTGTTGAAAATATAAAAAAGAATTAAATTTAGAACCAAAAAATAGCTTTTTTTTAGACAATAATAAAAATTAGAAATTGCAACAAAAAAAAACAGTTTTTATTTGGTCGATAAAATTGATTAAATATTATCAAAAAACTTTACAAAAATTATTTATATTGAAATGATTGCTAAACAATTGAATCTCTCTTGTAAGCAAAGCCAATAAAGAATAAAAAATTAAACAATTCAACACTTAAATATTTGATAGTTTTGGCGTTTACTTCGTGGTACATTTTGAATGAGTGGTAATTGAAACACGAATTAATTACAATTGAACCCTTACAAAACTTGAACATTACGTCACGAATAAATTAAAAGTTTTGATAAACGAAAACTTTCAAAAACCCCCAAAATAAAAAAGAGGTAATAAATATGTAATAAAAAATGAGATTTAGTAAAAGAATTAAAATTTAGAAATGACAAAAAATAATAATTTTCCTTTTTTTAAAACAGTTAAAATTTTATGAAATCATAAAATTAGTAAAAAGGAGTTAATCTAAATAGTTTATCCATGCGAAATAAAACAAATAAAGTAAGAAAATTAGTTTAAATTTGTTTTAAAATAATTGGAAATTAATATAAACAAAAAGTTGTCAACAAAAGAACGATAGGAAGAAAAATATTGGCACTTAAAAAAAAATGGGTCTGCCAATAGGAGCAATTAACGATCAATTGAATCGTGATGAATGAAAACTATTGAAAATTGATAAAAATAGTTAAAATAACTAAAAAATATATTAGAAGCTTGTAAAAGACACAGATGGCAATTCCTAAAAACAATTGACAATGAATTAAAGTGTGCCGAACGAAAACAGTTGACGATTAAAAATATATATGAAACTTGTAAACAGTTGACAGTCCCTGAAAACAATTGACGATTAATTAAATCCTGACGAATGAAAAAATTGATAAAAATAGTTAAAATTACTAAAAAAATACTTGTAAAAAAAACAAGTGGCAATCCTTGAAAACAATTGACGATCAGATAAAGCTCGACGAACGAAAATAATTGAAAATTATTAAAAATAGTCAACATGACCAAAAGAAAAAATTGTTAATATGTAAAAAATATATTAAAATTTTGTAAACAAAAACAGCTCCATAAACGAAAAAAATTAAAAATTGATAAAATATAGTTAAATATACTAAAAATTTGTAAAAAAGAAACAATTGACAATCTCTAAAATAATTGAAAATTGGAAAAAGTAGGTTAAATTATTGGAGAGCTTTTCAAAATTGAAAATTTTCTAGGAAAAAAAAAATAAAAATTGACATTTGTCAAAATTAAAAAAATATTTTATCACAGTTGCATTAAATTGGTTTAAATTGAATTGAAAATGAATCAAATCAGTTGAATATTAGCAAAAATAATAGATAAAAGAAAATAATTGAAAATTATTATTAAAAAAAACGTTTATATTGAAAATAAAGTGCTAAAACAATGTCTCTATAGAAAACAATGATAGAGTGTTTTTCAGCGAGCGTTTTTCTTTATCAAAACGCACAAAACAATTGATAAAATCTGTTAAATGAGCTAAATAAGTGAATAAATAAATGAATAATTAAATGAATAAATAAATAAAGTAATTGTTTGTTTCTATCAATTAAAAAGTTTAACTTGTTAAAAACACAATAAGCGAATGCTCTGAAATTGTTAAGATAAAACAATTGACAAACGATAAAAGCAGTTGGTCACTGTCAAAACATGACGAACGCAAATAATTCAAAATTATAACAAAAAAACATTTGAATGCCATTTCAGATAGCAATTTTTTAATTGTTGAAATAAAAACAATTGACCACAAATAAAATCGGTTGACGAAAGAATACAAATTATTAAAAAGAGTAAAATTTAAAATCAAAACAACAAATATTTGATGCTGTTTACTGACTGGAGGGTGGGATAGAGGCCACCCACCCACCCTACATGTAGATAATAACGTTAATTAGAAAATTTGAATAAAAGAAATTGACAAAGTAAATTTTTTGAGTGTGTTAATTAATAAAAATTATATACATGACATTAAATCAAGCTTAGATAAGATTAGTTATAGAAGGTCATTTATATTTAAACTTAAATTTTCCACAATTATTAATATATCCTAATCAGAACTCATTCTGCTAACATTTTGGATATAAACTTTTAGTTTTTTTCA